>JAQIWG010004188.1:0-16481 GCA_034695025.1 Chamaedrilus cognettii | reverse complement strand
TTGAATCGTAGGTGCGGTAAAACAAGTCCACATGGTACCTACCCTCCCCCGGGTCTCAGCGCTTTCCTCAGTATAGCTGACATACCAATTGTTTTGTAAAAAAGGCACTCAGGGAGGGAAGGGGATGGGAGGGAGGGGCGTGGAGGTCAAGGGGGTTAACTTAAACTTCATAACAACTTAGGGCTCCATTTCTTCGCAACTTTTCCACACCCACACCCCACCCCACTCGCCCACACCCACTCACGGGGGTCAAGGGTCATGCCATTAGCGTAATTAATCACCCCACTTAACTGTTCCAAAAGCGGCATGATTATACTACTCCTATGACACCGGTAGCTCCTCTGTTGTTAAGCCTCTGACGTCAGAGCTCCTCTGTTGCTAAGCCTCTGACGTCAGAGCTCCTCTATTGCTAAGCTTCTGACGTCAGAGCTCCTCTGTTGCTAAGCCTCTGACGTCAGAGCTTTTGTTAAGCCTATAATTGATGACGTCAGAGCCCCTGTGTTGCTGCAGGGGTGGCAGTATTGATCGTCATCGTCCTCGCTACTCTAGTCGGTCTCGGCATCGCAGCCGTTGGACTCGTCCTCATCAAAAGGTATGCGCCTAATTCAGTAGTCAAACCGAAAAAAAGAAGCTTGATGGGGAAACAATAGGGTCGTATCATAAAACACTTTCTGCGAGAATTTCGTACGCAATATAAAAGCAATGCTTGAGAAGAATCTTTCAAAAAATACTTTTAACCACTCCCCTCCTCCCTGCCTCACTAATCCTCCAAGCTAGATGTGTTTCGGAAGTGAATTAGAAAATTAATTGATTGAACCGCTATCGGTTTCTGCTCACTCCACCTATTCCAACCCCCCCCCCCACCCCTTCTCCGCACCCCTCGGCATTTTTGTGCTGTATATAAAATCTAGACCCAATCATGGCGATGCTGGCCTGGTTAATTATTAAAGGCCTCGGTATTCCTCTCTGGCCCCCGGACTTAGATAGGCCTACTCAGCAGATGATTACATTAGTGTTTGTTCGCTGCCAATCCGCTAAGTGCAAGCGGCAATCGGTCGGTGCAGCGTGTACGTTACAGTTCATATACTGGGCGCTAGTCTCAGCTTGGTCAGGACGATGCTATGTATTTCTGAAAAATATGGCGATGGACTGTTCATTGACCCCTTGTCAGTGGTTGAAGTGGAAAGCAAGAGGTGGGGGTCCCATGTTTAAAAAAAGCCTCCAAAGTTACAATACAAAATCAATGCTTTTTCTTTGCCATTTTTTGGAGTGTGTAACCCGTAGTCGGATATTTGAGCGGCTTGCAACTTTGCTTAGCAAAGCATCCACTCCAGCCTCCTCTTCGACACGCAGCGAACCTCGACGAGTATGATTGGCATGGCGCTATTTTGAAGCCTTTTTCATCATGATTTTTTCTTTACTGTGTACACGTAATATAATAACATCTAATAGTCAACCACAACTTAATACCTAAACACTGTTTGCGCCGACAGTTTAAATATGCCTGCGCGGGCTAACGATCACAATCAATCAAGGTAACATTCCACGTACGTGTAGGCCACAATTCTCTATTGTAGCAGTCGTCTTGATAAGAGACAGCTTACAGGCCACATATTGAAAATTTTGTCTATTGATTCTTTTGTTTGTTTTTGTTTTTGGCACAGACGCAGCGCCGGCAGCACCTTGCAGACGATCAAGACCCTGCCCTGCCATCGCCGTCCACCCCCCGACCATGCCTCGATCTACGTTCCCAGGACCGGGGGGCCAGGGGGTTCGGGGGGCGCAGGGGGCTTGGGGGGCTCTGGGGTCTCAGTCCGCGCTATCAGCTGCGCCTCCGCCGTGGCCAACGGCTGCATCGGCGGGGGTGGTCCGGGGGGTGACCGGGGAGGCAACCGGACTTTCCCGTCGGTCGACGCGGAAAATGCAGCGAAGCTGCATAGATACTGGGCATGTGCTCCCAACTATGTGTACTGCGACTGTAACCAGGACGTGTGCAGGGGAGAGCTGTGTCACATCAGCGCGTACGGACGACGCGAAGACTTTGTCTACAGCCACGATAATAATAGCTCCGGTTCGATTCTTGGCACGGCGCCAGGAGATATCATTGGCGACGTGCCACCATACGAGGGCAGTGTAGGCGCTGGGCCGAAAAACCTCACTGCGACGTCGGCGCAAGGCTGCGGGTGTAATCATAGTGACGTCATCGGCTGCGGTAATCATGACAGCAGTGACGTCACGGGTTGTCGTCAGCATTTCAGGAACTTGACAGGGGAAGAATCGATACAAGAAGAGGCTGATGACGCCACGGAATCCCAGCAAGGGATCGCGCTGGAGGGAGGACTGGACGATAGATTGCCCGCTTGCTGGCAGCAGGGCGGGCACAACGCAGCACCCCATTCAGTGTCCAGTGTTCCCACTCACTGGGAAGATTGCGAACGGACTAGCGAAGATCTGCTGGCTTGTAGGCATCAGTCGCAGGCGCAGTTGGTTTCGAGTGAAAAGTGTGCCGTGTGTTTGGCAGTGGCGTATTCTAGAGTTAATGAGCCGGAGCTGTACGAAAACGTTGATGTGGCACCTACACAGTAGTTCGATGTGGAATGTATTATGGAATGGATTGGGTAGGCTGAAGTGTGAGCCTGTGGGAATACTGAATAGGATAATGCATTATTTTGCATCAATGTTTTATAAAAAAAATTGATTGTCACAAGTTGTAATATTTTGATATGAAAACATTTTTATGAATACTAGATGTTAATGGACTATTACTGGCTTCATTATTAGAACAGCTACATTATTCATATAGAAGTTATCCCCAAGTAACTATATAGTTACTGGGTACTAACTATATAATAGCTCTCCCTAGCTGTGGCTGGCTCGATTTTCAAGCGATGTTTGTACTGTCAAGATGGCGGCTCACAGTGGCGGCTTCCATTGTTAAATAACTAGTCACGTGACTGCCAAAGAGCCTTGGGTCAAAAAAGCTAGGCCTATCAAAACGTTTTCAATTAGGCTATTGTTATTTGCACATCTGGCCTGCACATGCACATAGTACATGCTGTTTTTGTATTAATTAATGCTAAATACGTGGCATCATGCAAAGAGCCTCTGGGGTAACTATCTTTAATAGAGGCCCTAGGGGCCTTTATTAAAGATAGGATCCTCTTACCACCCCAGAGGCCCCTGTGGGGCCTCTGGGGTGGTAAGAGCTAGGGTCCGCAAGGGCCCTCTTGCCATTAAATGCAATTAGCGTTCAATGAACTCAGGTTTCCGTGTACTAATTGACTTTTTCTGTACGCTAGGCTTAAAAAATATAATTACTCGGTCCAGTACAGTCTTTATTCAAATTCTTTCTATCGTTAACCATTTCTCCGGAGTTCTACGCCATCAATCTAAAGATGTATGAAAATCTGCTTTCTTCGTTTATGGTTACGCCATGTCGAATAACGCGGCACAACTAGCCAATAAAACGAAGACGGCTGATCAATAGCCTTGAAGATTCAACGCTTCATCAAGCGTTGTCATCAACTTTTTCAAGTCCGCTTTCTGTATGTAGTCTGTTGCACTTCTCCCGCACCTACGATTCAGGCAAACGATGTTTTTCCATCTCCGTTTGCATGACATGTTCTCGGTGCGTTAAAAGTGCAATATACATACATACATACATACATACATACAAGCGTTTTCAACATGTTGAAGATGTTTCTGTTGTCAGCAAGGACTATTGAGCCAGATATTGTGCTTAATCTTAGAGTTAAGGCAATTTTTATAGAAATTTTGACATACGACATTTGACATTGGATGTGACGAGTCCGTTGTTGAGGAGGTTACTCTGCTGGCTGTGTTGTCATTTTTTAGTTTATTGCAAGAGTGGGACACAAAGACTTGGTATAGTACAGTCAGTAGTATTCTTTCATTGGAGTTGCAATAAGTTCCATGTAGGCCTACTACCGAGTTTGATGCAAGTTTGAATAAAACTCGACGTCTAAACTATACTGCCTGTGCCCGTCTGGTGTGTTGGGAAATAAGTGGTTGGGAACCAAAGAACCTTTTAAAGAGTCTTCGGCAAGAAAAATTGGATTGGAGGACATCAAACAAGTGTTCGCAAATTTTTGCTAGGCCTGTACTCCTAGGATTAGTAATCGCAGTACTGTTGGACTTGATCACGGTGTGGGTGGGTGGCATTGTTAGACAAAGGGGGTGGAAGGGTTAAACCATTTTAACTCGAAGATAATCCCTCAGCTGTTCCCTCTGCCAACAGACCCCCCTAACTAACATTTAACTAAAATTTCCCCTGTATTAAATAACGTTTGCTCAATTATCCCTGCATACAGTGTGGTTTGAAATTGTTTAAGTCCAAATAGGCCTACCTGTATCGAGATGGTCTGACAAAATTATACGAATCGTTATCGTCCCTATGAGAGCAAACAACACGACGAGCAACGAACAGCAAACAAGCGAAGTACAGCAAGACGCAAAAAAGTCTTCACGGTAGAATTAATAAGATAGTTGTCAACGACAATTTATTATTTATGTCAAAACTGTATGCACTAGAAGTTAAATTCACGGCATAGAGGCAGGTACAAGGAGATACGTAGAGTGGCACTGGCACGATGCTAGAACAATAGTCTGATCAAAGTATCTTTAAATATACCGAGCACTGCATTTTACACATCACAAGTTTTCAATATTTTATTATATATAATTATATATATATATATATATTTTACTTAAAATTTAAAATTATGCTAATTTCTATACACAGCGTAAATGCTCTACACTAGATTGGATTAAATTATAGATTTATGGTGATTAGATATGGTGAATTATATTGCGTATCAAGAGGTGTACAGGTACACAATGCAACATACTGTTAAAGAAATTTCTACTACATAATTATAATGTTATCCTTCAATTAATAACGAATACTTTATTTGTTGCCTTGTCGACAATAATGTCGTAGCCAAAAAAGTGATTATGTGCAATACACATTATTGTAGAAAAACAGATAGTCAAATTTTAAACACAAAATCACTCTTACAATCATCAAATACAAAATATTACTATCAAATCACTAGAAGACTTCGTCCGATACAAAATATACATAGATAGCCCCCCAAAATATTCATAAGCATGTATAGTATAGCATATATATAAATATACACGCACCAATCATTAATACATGTACTTATATATAATGGGGACGGTGTGACTAGATAATGCTAGCTGTCACAGTGACCAACGTTCCACTGATGGCCGTTGTGTTGCCGTGCAGCAGTGCTATTAGCCGACGCAGAAACTTTCACGTACAAGCTCCCAAGTCACCGCCGCCAACCTCCCTCATCTCACACACAAACGCCTACGCATCCTGCCTCAATCATCGATGGTCTCTATGGCGACCGGGAAGGTGTAGCCAGTTCCCATGTCCGTTTTTTGATGCGCTTCTCTGCCGACTGTACGCTGATCCCGCCGCTGTTGAAGTTTGGTGAGAGGCTGTCAGCGTGTCAGGGGAGGTGAAGTCCCCCACGGCGTGCCTGTCACTGGACCAGGGGATGAGGGTTGCGTCGTCGGGCCGCTTGCCGTCCCCCCGGGAGTAAACCCTGGAGTTCCAGTTCTGTTGGGATCTCGGCGCTTCAAATGGTGGATAACGGAGGGGTCTGGAGTAAACATGGGTTTGAAGAACAGGTGGATTTTGAGGAAACGTGGGTTTTGAGAATGGGTGGGCTTGAGGGAACGCGGGTTTGGAGAATGGGTGGGTTTGATGGAAACGTGGGTGCAGTTACTGAAAATGATGCGCATCGGGGTCTGTGTGGCGGTAAGCGGCGAGAGGGGCAGGCCGCCCATCGTACCGGAAAGAACGCCTCTCGCCTCCATGTTAAACAGGCTAACGTCTACAAGAAGAAATAAGAAAAATAAGTTACTGCTTAAAAGTACAGCAGCACACTAAAGTCGCTTTCGTACCGAATGGAACAGAAAATGTCTACAAATGGCCCGCACAATATGCAATAGCGCATGCCAGTCTTGGTTCAATTTAATAAAGTTGCATGAAAATATGCAATCCATAAAAAAACAGAACTTATGTAAGCGCTGATACAATTGAGTTTTTGCTGCATGTTATTTTGGCGGTTTTGCCTCTAAGAAAAAATCAGCTGCACTTAATTTTCGCGTTTTTTGAGGACAGCGCAGTATAGGCCTATACAGCTTCTGCAGCTTTATTTTGCTGCATGTAACTTGACGAATTTTCCCAATTCGTGAAATTCGCCAAAATGACGATCGCGCGAAAATTTCATGTTGCGGACAGCATACCGGTATGCTCCACTGAGAGGGGGGGCACAACCACTTCCAAGGAGCACACTGAGGCTCAACTTTCAAAAATGGAATAACAAATCAGGGGAAATAAACATGAGCTATATAGGCCTAGTATTAGAAAGAATCAGAAACACATAGATCATATTTTTTCTGATTTTCTAAAAGTGTTGTTGTCATGCACTGAGGACAAATTGTAACGAAACGTTGGAGCAAATTACTAGCACCTTACATCATGTTATAAGTAGTAATTGTTTTTCATGAAACAGATTCATTAATACCTAAATAATTTTAAAAGGGAAGCAAAGTATCAAAGCATGTTTGTTCCTGGTCACAGCTGCATATGCAAGGCGAGTTTGTTATTTAGAATCAAGTCTTTTAAAATAGAACCGACAAGTGTTTATACAGCGGTTCATTAGAAATTGCATGTTGTTGATGGAACAAAGAAAAATAAATATTTTTAAAGCTTAATTTTTGTCATTACATTGCAGTTTATAAGAGTCGTTTTTCAAGCGTTTATATCAACAATAAATGTTCATTGCAACATAGATATTCAGAAAAAATGCTCAGATATTTACAAGAGGGCCATTGGATAGTACACTTATCATGAACAAATCAAGATGTTTTTGTATTTATTTCGGACGAAATAGACAATGGACAATATTAATAAAAAAATTATTTTAAACGAAATAATGCACGGGCTTAATATCGCGATCAATTTGTTGACAAAAAACCAAGAATCGAGGTTAATAATCCAGAAAATTGTCACATTTATATTCAAAGTATATTTAAATTCTTGCCTTTACAAACAAACTTGCGTCATCAAATTATAATAGAGCTTTCCATCCGAAACTTCACTTGCAAGAATTCATGCCTGAAATAGCAAAAAACAACAACGGTTTAAGTACAACTAGATTACACATTAGGCAAGCTATTAAAATCAACATCAATTCAAATGAAGAGTTCTGTGAGCTCAAGCGTAATATCATTTTGATAATTATCAGTGAACGAAATGCGATGTAGAAAAGTTTGGACTCACAAATTTGACATTCTGAATATTAAACTAAAATTACACCGTATCAGCAAAAAATAAAAAATACATCACATATTTTTGAAAAATTGCTAATCGTAATATTTGCATGTAACATTTAATAGATTACTTTTGCACGAGATAGAATGGTAAAACTGGAGTTTGAAACAAAATGATGATATGATCGTTAATTAATCCAGGTCATTAAAACTTTAGATAGATCACAATAATAAATTTTATGCAATGATACAGCTTAAGATATTTGCAAGACCCTCTAACATGCGCAATAACACATAATTATATTTAGCACGAATAATAATTCGCTTGTCACGCTGTTGTGATAAAAAGCTTGTTTTTGGTCTTTTCTATTATTTATCATGAAAATTGCAGGATGAACGATTAGTTAGCTAATGTTGATGAAAATTCAGTCTGGTTGGTTAATTCATTGAGTTTATATGTTTAAATTCGACACATTGCAAGACCACACGTCGCAGAAAAATAGCATATTGTCTATCTTATGATTGTTTGTTATCATGAGCTAAAACGCGTTTTCTTAGTGTAAAGATTCAAAGTCCATCTATGTATTTTATAAGGAAGATACAAATTAAACTCACTATTTACACTAAACAAGTACAACGCAACAAGTCAACATAATTATCGTGACCTTTCGTATATGAAAATCAGGGTCCTTGAAGTGTCGGAACATTGGAGATTAGAGTTGTAATTTCAATGGATAATAATCAATAATAATCAATATATAAATTAATATAACAATGGTAAATAATAGTTTTATATGTTATTTGGAATTTATTTTCAGGGAATGGCTGAACTACCCGTGTCTCAATTGGTTGGACTTTGTTTGGGCCTGTGGGCCCTGACTTCGTTTAATGACAACGCGGTGAAGATCAAGTCGTCAGAAGTGATTGGAGAACCGGCGACGCCGGATCAGCCCACTAACACTCCGCTATTCTCAGGCTCACCAACATCGGAACCCACCCTCACGTTCCGCTATTGGTTTGTGCTACAACTTGATGATCGTAAAACCTACAATTTATAGATGACAAACATAAATTTTAAACTATTCTATGAACTCGTTGCCAATTTTTATAACTACGCAGCCAAACATTATATCAAATAGATAAAATAAACGTTTAGATCTCCTATATACAATGCACTGTGGCGCTGAGAGGCGCGTGAAAACCATAAATTTGACTCCTCAACGCTGGCAACTGTGCGTTAAAACTAATCTCAGTCTCAGCAGTGGTTCTGTATGCAACGCGCATATAGAAACCAACCTTAATGCTCTAGATTTGATGAAATCTGACTTCAGGATATTTCTGTTGTGGTTCATAGGCCAACCAGCTTGTCAGTGGCGCTCATTGCGAAAGTGTAAAATTGCACTTTCACTTTAAATGCCAAATTAGTTTGTGTGGCGTTTTGTATTAATGCTTCTGCTCGGTAAAAAGTTATTTTTGTGCCCCTTGTGCGGTATACAGCAGTTCCTGAGGGTACCGCAACGCTTTTGAGCAGTACTCCGCCGCCATCCACGAGCGCTTTCCCCAGATTCAGATTCATGGCGTACACTACCCTCCACCACCCCTCCGTGCCTACTTCGCCAAGTTTCTCGGCATTGCGAAGCTCGTCGTCATAGCTTGCATCGCGATGGGACAGAACCCCTTCATTTGGTTGAACCTTACCACACCCAACTTCTACCTCTGGGCTCAAAATAACAAGGTATCAACCTTTTTTAGCAAATGTTAAAGGACTCTTTTTTTTGTGTATGATGGCTATAAAATTGCAGTTTTTATGCTATAATGTAGGCCACTAGCTTCTGATAATGGTTTAGTAGTGCATGGCCCCAATTGTTGCTGCCATTGACTTTGCTGCATACTGAGTTAGTTACAAATATTTTTTCCTGATGAAGCCAAGTGCTTCTCTGGCTCTGAGCTCCTACCAACACGTTTATCATTATTTAGTCATTCTGTAAATATTATATTTTATTGCGGAGCCTACCCCTCTGGGCCAATTGGCTATATTGCCACAAGTTTTTGCGGATAACAAAGATAAATATTTTACAGCTTAGGTCCTATAGAGAGATATCTGATGTAGGACTGGTGTCAGGCTATGATTATGCTGTGACAAGTTACGGTGCTCAGTTTATGCTACAGTTTACAAATATTTTACTTATTCAATAGACGCGTGCGTTGTTGTGTGCGATGGCAGATATTCGCCTGCATGATGATCTTCTTTCTTTCGAATGTCGTCGAGACACAACTCATATCCACTGGAGCATTTGAAGTCTCTTTCAACGGTGCGTTACGCTTCAAGGCGTTCTCCTCTATTAATTACTTTAGTCAGATATCATTAGCGAGGAGCTGATGGTTAATTTTGTGTGGATTAAAATTTAATTTTGAAGTAAATTTTTGTGGATTTTTTGTGCCTTTTAGCCAGTATCGTCAACAAATTGTGCTGCTGATTTAGATTAACGTATTTTTGTTGCATTTGATATCATCATTTTGTTGAAGAGAAGTTTCAAAAAAATGATTCGTTTTAAGTTTTTGTAATGATTTGGGATGTGTAAGGATTCGTAAAAGGCGACTAAGGAAAGGGGAGCGATTGTGTGCGGGCTCTCTTGTACGGAACTTGATTGTAATACTCCTTGTTACTACACATGGTTGCTAGACTGCAAGCCTCATACTAAATTGTGTAGTTAAGTTTAGCGTTATTGTATTGTGTTTTACGCCCAGATGTGCCGGTATGGTCAAAGCTAGAGACGGGACGTGTTCCCTCCGGTCCGGAATTTTTTGAGATCATCGAGAACCAGATGCGCTTCTTTGGCGCTCCATTACCCTCGGCATCCGGGGGAGCCGACCCGGAAATTTTCCCCCCACGTCGGTAGCACCGCCGCGCCGCCGCACCTCTGGGTCTACCATCGGTGGGTGATGCAGAATTACGCCAAGATTGGAAGTTCAATTTCTGTTGTATTAGTTGACTGCGTTTTTATTTTAGTCAAAGATGGTTGGAGAATTTTTGGACTGCTTGACTATTTGAATTTTTGACATGATATGACATAAGATGTAATCGTTATTGCAACACTCACGTTTGCATATTTTTGAAGCAGATTATATGACCTAGTATAATACAGTGCTCGTGCTAATAATGGTTCTCTAGGGGGGGAGCATCTCGCGTCGCTGCTGAACTACTCTAAATTTGATAATTAAATCTCCTCTAAATTTGATCAAATAATACAATATTTTATTGTATTATTTGCATTTTTGACGAGTTTATGGAGTCCCCCGACAGGTTCACTTATAAAATGTTCAATCAATCTATTTGCTGAATGTATTTGATTTAATTGATTAATTCTTTAATCTGTTCTATTGTCTTTCTACAGGTTCTTGCTCCCGTTGTCGCCGCATTCATGAAGACCGGCGTCCAATCCGCTTCTTGCGGCGACGTCTGTCTGACCAATTACGTCGCTCGGTTGCCTCGTGACCTCAGGATGGCGGAGTCACGATGCATCGATCGACGGAAGAAAGCGGGTCACGACGGGAGGAAAGAACTGCTGTGTCGTAGACTTCGGAGCAACGCTGTGTTTATTTATTTTTTAGGAGAAATGGAACAAGTATTGGATTGTCTCAAATAAACAAGGGTTTAGTTGGACGCATCACTTTACGAAGAAAATTATTAATAATTGTAAGAAATTCAGAGTTTGTTACCTCTAAATGGCTACATTCGTTTTTGATAGAATTTAATGACATTGCTATTCTTTACTGGATTTCTTGATGGTAACAAAATGGGCACAAGATTAAACTTGTTAATTATTAACCAAAGATAATAGTTAAGGCGAGTTTGATCAAATCTGGAATTGTTTCTTCTTCGTATAATTGTTATACTGCTCAATGAGCATATTGGATGTACGATGAAGGAAAATTTTACGTGCAAGCTGATGCTCTGTGTACTGCATTGATATCCATATTCCATACCCACCATTGCGAGTTAACCGCGAGTTGAGAGTGACGTCACGCTAGGAGATTGACAATGGTCACTCTCAACTCACTGGTTGACCAACTCGAGGTTAATTCGCAATGGTGGGTATGGATATAAGCCTTTGATTAACGATTATTGGTGATGTGTGCTGCATTATACTAGCATGTTACATTTCTTTTCGAGTTGTATTTTTAATGCTTAAAATTTTGTTTGCGAGTCCATTCAACGATATTCTGCCTAATCTAGCAGTCGAATTACAATGTTTGACAAATTTGTTATTTCATAGTCTTCATTTACCAGTTTCACTTTTTTACGTTATCCTCAAAAGCGTACTATTTGATAATAATAAATAATTAGAGATAGCTCGCTACTGCGTGATCGGCCAATACTGTTTCATATTCCTAGTAGGATAGCGGACTGCAGTCTGGCAGTCCATCACGTTGCTGTTCTATTTAATCTACTAGCCTTCATTTCGCTGGGCCAATTCTAAAAGAGCAGAAAGCGCCCCTGGTTAGTCACCTGTCCTACAGCGCATTAGTTAAGCCGAGCCGCTGACATCTGCTGCTATAATTGCGTGCAATGTACGACCATCAGCTGATGCGTAACGTTCGTTCATAGACCGTCTTTGCTCGCGGCTCGCAGCAGCTGCAGACGTGTCACACCGCGTTAATGTGTTTACGGCGCTGACCTACAGGGTAGCCTGCGAAAGGGTGGTCTCTCAGCTGAAGTTTTACGTGCCAAACGATGAATATTTGTCAGCCAAAAAACCTAGACGCCAGAAAACCCACAAGCAAAAAAAGCAGCAGTTGCAGACACTAGGATATTTATAAAATTACCACCGATCTGAACATGAGTGCATTTGTCAATATGACAAGAGGCATTCTGATAATTTGAGGTCAGAAATGTTCGTTATAATAATACACGTCTTAGTGCCGTCTGCATTTCAAGGAGTGTCGTTTCTTTGACGCGACGTGTAGATTCCATGTTGACCAAGCGATCCATTCTCGTAAACGGGCGTAGCTGCTCAGAGCGCTATATCGAGCTGCTATAGAGCAGCCCACAGCCGCGCAGCCAGGCCAGGGTTGTGTTGCCAAGCGGGGTAGGGTTGTTTAACCCCTCTAGCTGAATGAACGTGTCGTATACACATTTGTTGTACTGTGTGATTTGTGTATTATGCATACAGCAATATTATGCGAGCGTACGTTATTGTGAGCAGAGACCGGACAACTCCAGTGCGTCGAGTGCGTCGCACTCGTAGCCTGTTGTTCGACGTTTTAAACACTTGGTCTTGGTCCGTACTCATGCTTTTGCAAAATTGTGTTGAAATTAAAATAGTTGATTAAATAGACCCCTTGAATAAGATTAGCTTCTATCGAGCAATTAATTTACCCCCTATAGCTGATTTTTTTTGTCCAAAGAGATCTGAAATTCACCATCACTCTCTCACTACCACTCTCTCACTACCACTCTCTCACCACCACTCTCTCACCACCACTCTCTCACCACCACTCTCTGTCTCAAATGCGTGTTCTTCCGAGGGGATCGCTTCGCAAAAAATGAGTTGAAATTTTTGAAAAAAAAACACGACGCCCCTATCTGAATTTTCACAAATACCACCCTGTGCAAGTGCGCATGGCGCTACAATAGGCCTAGGTGTCTGTAAGATCGCAGCACGCTACGCTGCACAGACCAATGGCATTCTCAACCTATGAGAAAAAACACGACAATAATGCTATTCATTGAACCGGCCGAGTACTTCTGACTACGGAGTTGAATCATGTAATAATAATTTGAGATTTGAATCCAGGCGCACTGCCGTCTTGGCGCGTAGAATGTCTTGCGTTAATTGCAGGTTTGATCTGGCGCTGTTTGGCTGCGATATAGGCCTCGGCCTAGCTAAATGTTTTTAAGAGAAGGTGCGCGGCAAAAGGTGCAAATTTAAACTCGAACAGTTCATGGATTGTAGCAGTTGACACTTGCCGGTCTTGTAAACTGCAGTCGTCAGGTAAGCAGGCCCGATGAGTTGTATTCTTCAGATATTTCAATGCGATATTTCAATGCGATAAGACTCGCAATATTTTAGAGGCCTTTCCAGTATCCGCTGATGTTACTTGGTTTCGTGAAGTAGGAGAATGCTGCTTACAAGACATTGTGTCCCACTGGTCTGTTTGCAAATTCGTGAAGCGTTTGAAGTTAGGCGATATCCTTATATACAGCAGTTGGCCAATTCGACCTACTTCGACAAGGCTGTGGCTTTGACTCGTGACAATAAGTAGTCTTATCAGGACACCATCTTTAATTTGTAGCTCTAGGTTATTACGCATATCGTTAAGTTGTATGAACGTATGCACTATTATGCACAATTCGCACAAAGTTAAAAATCAAAGGCCTATACGCAGCCAAAGTTACTACGTATTGCGGCCTATTCAATGCGAATAGGGCTTGAATTATACATTTGAATCTGGATAAACGTGAATTTCTAAGTCAAATGTGTGTGTTCCAATATCATCCTAATACGTTTCACTGTTAATTTTTATTTTTTCGATTATTGTTATTATTATAACTCATTGTCAGGATGGATGTGATTGGTCGATTTCGTTCGATTCGGTTTGAAAATTCAATGAGTGCGGGTCCTATCATAGGCTACTAGCATGCACTCCGCTATTATAAGCCTCCGCCCACCCGGATAGCATTGCAAAATCAACTTTTCTCCGACTTGGGTTCCACTATAAATACAGACAGGTTATCTAGTTCAGCAAAATGAGGACAACAGGCTGCAGCCTGTACTCACATGGCGGTAGTTGGCTAGGTCATTAGCATCAGACAAGGCTGTAGGCGACAGACTTTAATTATCAGCCGCATTCATGAGTTCTTCTTGATGTTCAGCACTTCGATAATTTGTTTATTTATTTCAATTTGTTCGATTGGTGGAGACAGGACGCTATTGATTTACTCAGCAAGAATGGCACGGACGAGAAATAGGCATTCATGCAATGTCTCATGTAATTCGCTTATGTAGACAAAGGTGCTATGGAATTTTTTTAGCTACCCTAACCTCCTGCGCCCATAATTCGTATGTTGCATTTATTAATTTTTTTGTTATTCCGTTATTGTACCAACTGCCTTCGTGGTGAAATAAAGATATGTATAATGATTCATTTTGAAGTTCGTTTTCGAAGGACTTTGACATTGTGCAGGATATAGTGCATTGTTTCTAATTGTTGTTACTTTGTTCGCTATGATATCAGCATCATTTGTGAGCGTTTTTACACTAATGGCTCAATCGAATGCATTTTGACAATGCTTGTTTATAAATAGATAATATTAATTGAAGGCTTATTTGAAGAATGCAAACAAAGATTAGTTTCAGCATAGAAGAACGCTATAGGTTATGTTTACACAGATGTAGAGTACAGTTGTAGTGAGAAAGAATAAAATTGGCATGAATCGTTCCGTTGCATTATTTGAAGCAAAATGCTAAATATTCAATGCTACAAACCCAGTACGATGTAGGCCGCTACTGGAAGGAAACTACAGGAGATTGGTTGAACGTCAATGCTGCTGGGTTGTATGCTCCAACCTAATTCACAATACAGGCCAATCGATGGCGTATAATCACCAGCTGTAAATTGAGACTGTTTGAACTGGTCCCATAGAATTTAAATGCAATCGACGTGTGTGGAAACGCAAAGTAATGTATTCCCGCCTGCCCCAGTTCATGCCTTCATTTACAGCGGTCACAACCGCCTCTCGTTGGACCCTGTCACATTCGAGCTATAGCTAGCGCAATCCCAGCAGCAGGATGGACTGTGAAAGGGCCGAAGTCACTGCACCCAATACTGCGGTAACTGGCCTGCTGAATTAGATCACCTGCGGTAGGCTGTACAGGCTTTATGAAAGGTACTTATCATAGGTACTTACTTGTATGATAGATGGCGGCATGGGTGAAGTAGTGTAATGAACATTATTCCCACCAATGCCGGGGGTTTAATTTTTTTATGCAAGAATACTGATGGTCAAAAAATTAGAGATAACCTTTAGATGAATTATGCAAAGTATGAATTTTGAGTTTTGCTTTTCAGGCAGCAATGGATCGATAATTTTTCAATATTGTTGACTATGTGGTATATTATAGACCTGTATAGTATAGCCTATGAATACACGTGAGATGAGCTTAGATATATTTTAAATGAACTTACTGTTAGTTTATGAAATTTAGATATTATGTTGAGGCGAGAACAGACTTAACTGTTCAGTTTAGCGTATGTCCTGCCTATTCTTCAAACTCGCAACAGTGACACTGCCTGTGCTGTGAAACTGTTAATGACATTAGGCCTACTGCTCCGTGTCAAATCTCTCTCCATTTCATCTTTTTAACTGAGGCAAACATTCAACGATAATTGAATTGCCAAATTAATTATTGTGATTGCCTTGAGTAAATACTGAAAGTTTATTGAGAGAGAGAGAAAATTGAAGGCCAGTGATAAAGGCAAACAGCCATATATATCCGGCCTGCAGAACTATACATATATGCACCTTTGTGATAGTCTTTGAGCGCCAATCCCTTAAATTATGATTTGCATACTCCGTATGATCATTGTGAAGAAACTCATTACATACTTCATTTAGGCTTTGCATGAATCTAATATTTGAATTCTATTGTTGGCATATATAGAACTAGCTCTATATACTGTACGGTAGGGTAGGTAGCTTAAATAGCTTGTCTCATTATTTGTGTTTTCAGTATGTTGAGTTCTCTACTCAATTTATATTGAAGTAAGAAATACGATTATGCGCTATAATTCGATGTAGAGCATTTTTTGCTTCAATATCAATTCGTACATGACATGAATCATATTTATGCCTCTTTGCAGATGAATGATTAAAATTTAGCTTAGTGTTCTGACTTAGTGTTAAATGTTTTCAGAGTGATCCGTTTCGAATCTTTGTCGATCCACGACGCTGCGGGGACTGCCTGCTCCCCTCAAGACGCGCTGGATATGACATTGTGTCTGCTTTCGAAAAGATTTCGTTAATTTGAATACTGAATCACCAGTAAGAATTACCAATATTGTGCCGTATTAGGGGTATAATTAGATCCTCACTATAATTAGGTCCTCACTATAATTAGGTCCTCACTATAATTAGGTCCTCACTA
>JAQIWG010004187.1:0-16481 GCA_034695025.1 Chamaedrilus cognettii | reverse complement strand
CCACAAATTACCGAGAAATTTCCTCAGAAAATATTTAAGACATCTTCAAGATAAGATCGAGTAAATTATATATATATATATTAAATAAACATTCTGGCTTACTTTTTATTGAACCACGGTGTATACAGATGATTTACAATGGTAGAGTCGAATAGAGTTATCGACGATTTCGACGCTGCAGCGCTAACGTCAGACTCTTCATCGCAAATACGGAAAGGTTAGAGGATCAGCTGCTCCTCTGATTGCAGTTCACGTAGGTCTTAAGGCCTGGCAGGGCCGGCGTTAAGGCCTCCCGGGCCCCCTGGCCGGGGGGCGGGGCACGCGTCTGAAGGGGCCCACTGGGGAGAAAAGTAACAAATTTGACATGGTAATTTGTCCTAAAAGTCTTGTCAAAACCCGGGCCTCCACAGGGGGCTATACTAGGGCTCACTGGGGTTTATTGGGTTATCGATCCTTTTCCAGATATTTATATCACTGCCCCCCCTACCCCTCGCGGTTGTGAATTCAGCATGAAGGAGGAAGTATTTGTTCAGATTATATTTTATTTTATGGGTCCAATATTGACTTTACTGGGGGGGGTGGGGGGGTGGGGGCAGAGTACCCTAACGTCGGCTCTGCACGTAAGTCTAATGTCATTAGGTCCGATTTCCCGATCTAGTTTTTCTCGTTTTAAATGTTCTCGTCATTAATCAATTTTGTCCCGAACTAACACATTGAAATAATCTGATCTTGCTAGATCGGCCACAATTTCCTCTGGCTCCTGAGTCTTGTGGATCTTCTTCCCCGTCCTATTGGCTTTATGAAGTATGGTTTCCCACAACGAATGTCTTAACTGAAGTAGACATAATCAGACTCCGAAACCCAAGTTGAAGTTTACTGCTACTACTTGCCTATCCACACTAATGAAACCAATATGCTGCGCTGTGACAGGTCAAGATGTCAGCATTATACGCGGACTGAAGCAGCTAGTTCTAGATAAATGGAAACACGACAGAAAGGAGAGACAATTGGAGAAGATTGAGAAAGAAGCCAGAAGACTAGCCAAGGCGGAGCAAAAGAGACAGAAAGAGTTAGTAAAGGCGGAAAGACTTAAAGAAAATGAACAAGTTCAGCTGCTTGCCAAGAGTATGCCTGAGCTTAAAACTGAATTAGAAAAAAGTGAAACTGAAAGACGTAGCTTGATGAAGATGAATCTCGAATTATGGAAAGTTCTCGAAAGCACGATCACCGAAAATCGATTCCTTCAACTAGCAAACGCACGTAGATTGCAAAATGCACGAAGACTGAAAAAATGCTACTCTCAGCTCTAATTCACTACTGATAATACCTGCATTGAGGAGTGATAGCACCCTTTTCATTGAGTCAAAGAAGGGATCATGCGATTAAAAATACGATGTCGCTCAGGAATGCCGTTCCAGCCAAAATTAATTATCAGGCGGATCGCTTGTTGTGTTCTCTCAATCAATCAATCAATCAATCAATCAATCAATCAATCAATCCATCAATCAATCAATCAATCAATATCGGACTACTTATTTAGCGCCATAACATGACCTAAGTCATCACAAGGCGCTCTACAGTCACACACCCATTTTAGCAGTTCAAGCTACTCTCACCCACTGTCACTGGGATCAAATGATGAATAGAATGATATAAAAGAGTCAAGCTTTGCATAATACATGTGTACACTTGATTAAGAATATGAGCTTTCAAAAAGTTATGCTTTTAGTCTCTCACTGAAGACGTCGAACGAAGGGGCCGACTTAACATGAAGGGGTAAGCTGTTCCAGGCCACGCATGCGGTAAGCTGTTTGCAGGAATGCATGCATCCGCTTCCCATAGCGTCCCAGCAGCGCTTCTTCTGAATTTCCGAAGAGTTTCGAAAAAAGAGTCGATGGAAAAATGGAGCAGAAATTTGAAATTATATCATCTGACTAGGCCCTACTACCAAAAAACCTTCCGCGAAATCGTTTTGGGTTGTGTTTCTGATTAACTTTGATCATGCACAAACTTACGGCTAGTTGCTCGACCTCGATTTGAGTTCGATTGTAGTGCGATTTATTTCAGTAGTACGAATTAGCGAATTTTTGAGTTGATCGATCTTAATTTAATATGCGACTTATAAATCAGCGAATTAATTACTTAATTCACCGATATCTGCGAATTAATTGAAAATTAACACGCAAAGCGACGGAACGTTATTTGCGCTTGAGAATTCAAATTCTCGCGATATTATTGAACATTCACCACTTATGACAACTATAATTAAATTGCAGAAAAACGTCACGGTTTTCAAAATTTCTATTGCAGATTAGGATTCCCCGTCCCAATAATAGTCTAATACACTAGCCTACCCTTCTAAGCAACAGCCTCCCTATGAAAACTGTATCAGCTTCGTTTCTATGGACTAGTCCGCGCCATAGTCCGCGCTTCCGGAATTTCGACAATATTATTGGCTGTCAAACAGTTGGCTGTAAAATTCACGTTGAGTCAATTTAATGTGATGCGAACGATTCCTCTGATATCTATCCATGATCGTTGAAATAACTCTGCATTGGAGACAGGGTAACGGGGTGTGTGTTATACAAACCCAATGCCCCCGCATGAAATTGGCTTTGGGAGTTTAAGTACCATGTGTTGTGGTAAGGACACCCTGTATAGCAGTGTTTTTTGCAGGATTTTTTTCCGGGAGGGGGGGGGGGAGACGAGTAAAACTTTTCAGGGGGGATGTAATTCAAAGTTCACTCCTTCCGTACAGAGCTCACGACTGGGGCGTGGGGGGTGTGCTGACAGCAATTTTCCAAGCCGTTCTTTATGGTACTAATCCATCTTTAACATGATTCTCTGATTCTCATTAGAGCGCTTCTCCATTTTGACACCAGTTCTTTATCATTTTTTCCCCTCACATGCTCACAAAATCAACCACTTCAATTCCTACCTACGGCGGGGCATATTTTTTGACAAAATCCAAACACCTCCCTCTAGAGGGCTGTATTACAGCCCCCTAAGGGGTCGGCCGTTCGGGGAGTGTCCAGGAAAAACTGGAGGGGTCTAAAACCCCTCCAGGGGGAGTCTGCAAAGTTCCCTGATGTATAGTCTTTGCATTGAATAGCGCAATGAAAAAGAGGCTAGATCCTTTGCCCCCCCCCAAATAATTTGTTTCCCGCTCGTAGAAAACGACCCCGCTGCGGGGCTGGAGGAGTTGCTGGGGGGTTGGACTTTTTAGTAAAACACTTATCATGTCAAAAACACAGACAAAATGTTTTCCATCTCATGGATTTGAATCCTGCCCCCCCCCACCCCCAACCCAGTCTACGCCGCTAGGAGGAACGTCGGCGAACTCCCACCTAAACATCTACTCTTTTCACCATCATTCTGCTGGTCTGTAGCACGATGCCTCCGGTTCCGTTATAGAACCACCTGAAGTAAACTCCCGCCCCGTTCGGTTCTCCGTAGACGCAGTTGTTGTACCACCACCCCCCGCCGTGTTGGTTGCCCTCAGTGCAGGCGCAGTTGCAGGTAGATGATTCGCTCAGATCGTTTGTGTTGTCAAACGTGGTGAACTTCATCCCGTCGATGTTGTGCCGCGTGTCCGGGATAAGGAAGCCGTCCTTCGCGTCACCGGCGTATCCACTGAGGCGTAGGGCGTAGCTGAGAACAAGTTGAATTTAGGTAATTGTAACTTTGTAAGCAGTATTTGTAAGTCTTTGTGGCCCGGCGGTGTGTCTGCCGCCTGCTAAGCGCTGGCGACGCGGGTTCAATCCCCGGAGTTGCTGGTTCAGAGATTCATTTCTCGGGCTTGCCCAGTCCAAAAGCCGGATAGGACTTTAAATTGAGGCCGGTGCATTTGTGAATTAGCCGATCATGAATGACTCATCAAGGTTAAGATTAGGAAATTACAAAAATTATGCAAGTCTGTTCTACTACAGATTCAAATTTTATCGGTAGATGGAGACAATAGACTCGACTCTGCAATATGGAATACGTTAGCTTGAACGTTCTGACGCAGCTCACTAGTCCTGGGGTCTGGCGAATCTGATTTAGAGTCAGCTGGATTGTGTATGTTAACGTCGGTGTCATGGTTAATCCAGCTGCCAGCGGCGCTTCACGAATTAAATTAAGGAGATACCAGCACCTCATCATGTCGAGGAGTGTACGGCACCCTAGAGATGACTTAGGTCATGACAAGGCGCTTTATAAGTTGTCGGGTAAAAAGGTACATGTAGAATGGTCAGTTGTTGTCACTAATTTTGCAGCAATATTGAATCATAAGTATACCCGGTAGTACAATATAAAAAAATGGCCAATGGACCGCCTACAATGTAGGCCTACATGTCAATTACATGGGATCAAACCTACTCGCATCGCAGGAAGTTAGAATGTAACATCAAATACCATGACGATTTGATTTCAATTTTAGATAGTCAGTCCTATTAACGTTCGCAAAACATGAAAAAATTCTGACATACTCTGCATGTAGTGACCATAGGAACTATTGTCAGGGGCCATTCTGCGTGTCCAAGCGAAGTGGCGTTGTTTGCTGCTTTCACAAAAGTATCATAATAACATTAGTATGCGCGATATACAGGTATTTTCAAAATTTGCATTTTATGCTACATGTAGGCGCTATGCTTTCAGGAGCTGAGATGTCGCACACCAAAGAAACTATTGTGAACGCTTTGTATAGAGGTACACAGGCTATGAGATACTACATTGCAAATGACAGCAAGACCGCAATATATTCGGTGATTGTATCCGCTCCCCGCCCTCCCTTAAAGCACAAAGGCTGCGAACGATTCGCGTGTCGATTTATGAGCGTGTGACGGGTCATGGATCCTTTGGTTAAGAAAAGGTCTGTCGTAGGGAGAGAAGGTCTATGAGTACAAGAGCACTATTATACCAATTGATTGCTCGTCGATATTGATGAGCGTGTAACATGAGAGGATATCCAGCTGCTCTCAAAGGTGTCTTCCAAGGTTTTCCTTTGAGCAGTGTCGCGCGTTTGTTTTTGCTCGTGTGTTTTGAGGGAATTTAACGCCCGTTTTGAGAGTTGTAGCAGTAGAGTGACAATTCCAGGGGGGCTTAGTAAGGCCCCTTTTGTTACGGTCGGTCACAAACAACATGTAAAGTACTATAGGTCCAGTAGGCGAAGACGCTATGAAAAGAAAGTTTCTGTCAGCACCCTCCCACCCCGCTCGAGACTCGTGCACCCCCTGGATTGTAGAAGAGTGTTTTTCATCCACCCTGGATAAAATCCTGCAGGCGCCCATGGCTACAACGTCAGCAATGTAACCGGCGAAAAGACGAAGGGGAAATATATTGTATAGCAAACTTTACAAAACAAATATTCGAAATTAGACTCACAAAGCAGCCGCATTGGCGACCGTGAAGCTGTAGTACTCTGCTGAGTACCAGAGTCCAGTGACGTCCTGCTGCAGCTCAACGCGAAGCTTGAAGTCTCCGCCCGCCGTCAGCGCGTGAATGCGATTCAACCCGAGCCAGTAGTACTTGCTGTTCAAGGATCCGAACCCGTTCTATGTCATCAATCAAATATTACGCTAAAGCAACAGCTAAGGGTCTAAACCAACGCTGCATAAAACCGTGATTGGTTTTATGGTCTGCATGAATGAAAAGTTTGCAATTAAAAAACAAGGGCAGAAGTGACTTCACAGTTTCACTGATTGCTGCAGCGGCGCGTCAGCATTTATATACACTGCAGCGGTAACAGTTATGTCATTGTGACGGTATCTCGTTGTTAGTATTTTGGCCTTGTTAAAAGCTTTTATACATGCACAAAATCAAGATTATGTGAATCAACGTTTGTTTACGCCGCTAGGTTATTCCAGGCCCGACTCTAAGAAGGCCTACATAGCGTACAGGTAAAAGGTATGGACACCATAGACCTGTCATTTGCAGATGGATACAAGGGGATACAAGTCCGGATACAATTACTGAAGAGAGAGAGAGATACATGTTGACTAAAGTTTATATTGAACCCAATTTGACACGCTAGGCTATTTTCGTAAGATCTTTGCAATAACTAAATTGAAACTTTTAATTTTGATTTGCGCCGTTTGATGACAGATGGACAAGAGAGAGAAAGAATTCTCTTTTTGCCGACGAGGTAGGCCTACTGCTATGCAATACCTGAAAGTTGATCCACGGCAGATCAAACGAGGCGGACGAGTCTCTCTTCTCCTGGATCTGAATCCACCCGTTGACGGTCTTCACGAGGACGGGCGGACCAGCGCCAATCGTCATGTTCACCGTCGTGTTCTGTGCTTGGTAATCTGAACAGGAAGACTTGGCAGAGGTGTTCACGCGTCTGTTTTCCGAACACTAAAAGACAGTCTCCATCTAACGTACCGCATAGGCGAAGAGTTGCTGCCGAGTGGTTTCAGTCGTGGACTTTGGATTGCGAGTGTGGCAGAGGGTCGATTCGAATCCCGGCCGCGGCAAAAGATTTTGAGTCACTTTATGCACCGTTGGCAAAGGTGCCTAATTTCGCCAGCTCTGCAAATAATCATCCGTTGGGATGGAATGCAGTACAGATGTTGAAGTGAGAAGTCGAAGTAGCCAACAATGCCTACAACGTTGATCAACAATGCCTACAACGTTGACCGTGCATGAACAGCATTAGTAAGCCTACACGTCTAATAAAGTATTAGTTGCGTACTGTATGTTATAGCCTATGCTGCTCTTCCTTCCCACCTACGATTTATGCAAATGATGTCTTTTACATGACGCGATGTTCCATCCTCATCTGTACGCTACGGCATAATTTGGGTGCGTAAAAGGACCGAAAAACCTAGTATAAGCTAGACGTAGAACTTTCGCTCCTAATAGTGAGGTGAGGGGCACAGATTTTATGCCATCGTTGTGGAAAATTTCACTTGAACACTTTCATCGAGTATGTTAGTGGATAATTACACTGCACACTGGACCATACTCCCACTCACTCGAGTGAAAATACTTCCACTCACTCCAGTGGATATTTTCCACTCATGGTCACTTCCACTCACGCTTATATCATGGGATGACACTTAACGTAAATTTAGAAACAGCTATTATATGAATCTTTTATTCACCACGAAGGTAGATATGCAACACAAAATAAAAAAGAATGATATAACTACCGGCATTGAACACCAACTTGACCGTCATACACAAACTTGGAGCTACTAGGCTATTAGACTAGGTTACACGTGTGCGTCAACCTTGGATTCAATTTACTTACAAGCAACTGTATTAGTAGAAGATATTAGCTTATCAATGTCAACATTGTAAAATTCGGCAATTGGTTTAAGTTCTTCCTTGAACGAAAGCGATTGAATTGTACTTATAATGCAATTATTGCTGGATTCATAGATTCAATGAAGTTAACTTTACGTATTCTAGCTTGATGCTCCAGTGGTAGATAACCAGCAAAAAACTGACAGTTCATCACGGTTTTTATGTCAAATGTATTTTGGACTTTTTTGCAAAAAACGGAAGTTGATTCAACTTTGTTGATTATTGTGATTGGATACGAAAAGTCATGACCATATCAATCAATTGTTAACGGCTGGTAATTGGTTTGGCCCACGGGCCAAGCCCTGGCCCCCGTTATCTCCATACGTGCCTCAATATACAGAAGATAGTGACTCCCCTTGGGTAGTAGAGGTTGATTTTGAGAAACCAATTTTGCCAGATATTGAAAGATAAAAAGTGATGCAGAATTACGATGTCGTTCTGATTTATTCATGACTGTAATAAAACGGTGAATGTGACTTGTTCACGCTGAGTTTGCGTTTGTAATTATAAAAGAAGATTAAATTTAAAAGACATTAATGCAGACTATAAAGTAGGCCGACGCTCCCCAACAGCTGCCAAGAGAGTTAAACAAGAGTTACAAGAAGCCTGTAGTTCCCCGAAAATAGACTTAATCGAACAATAAATTAAACACACAAAAGAACAGCAATAATAAACTACAAGCAACATCCTTTAAATGTTGCTTAGATTCACGTTACATACTAAGTAAAAAACTCAACCGAACTTCTTCTCTTTTCTTTTTTCATCTGACTATTTTTATTAAAAAAAATCAAGTATCTACATTTATTTAAACTATTGTTGAGGCTGCTCTCAAATCGTTAATTATCAAAATGGGTGACATTTACAGTGCTCCGAGAGGAATCTGTCCACCCTTTTCATCATGCGTTGTGTTACTTGTGTACATTGAAAGGTCATTATTGAATTATCTATCTTGCTACCATGTGTACATGACGTTTGATGAATAAATCGAATTGAATTGAATTGAACAATAATGTTGATCGGCTAGGCCTACAGAAGTGTAATCCTATGCTTACTAGCCGGTGCGATGCAGATGGCCCACGCTCTATTCTCCAGCACGCACGCCCACTTATCGAAGCAGTTCGTGACACCCGTCACGTTCTGAATACAGTTGTAGTGGAGCTGACCGTTATACGTAAAGGGGAAGGAACAGTTGACGTCAGGCACGAGCGAGATGCTTTGCACGTGTGTAGCGTTGCAAACCGGCGTGTTCCTCAGCTAAATATTTAGAAAATTGGAGGAACTGCAGCTGCTATATCGGAAACGTTAGGTTTTCTCCAGAAATGGATATAAGCGGTGTCGCATCGCAGTTTGTGATACACTTTTGGGTCGATTGCGATACAAAGGCTCAAACTACATCGCAATGATTGCGTTACACTCTCGTGTAGTATTTTCAGAGTTTAATATCGGTCTGATATCAAGACAACGGCTAGACTGCTGAGTGCCTGTTAACGAATAGGCTAGTATAATAAATTGGATCACTTGTTATGACCCTAGCGAAGTCTCTGTGAAACAATTTAAAACTTTCATCCAGATAATTACATATCACAATCGATCCATTGATGCTCAGAATTAGGACACCCCAAAACTGCATCACACTTTTCCTGAACTGCCCCCACATAACAAAAAGTGTGGAGCAACATACGCGTAACAGTGCACCGCAGTCCGAAATCTTTATATAAATGACTGGTTTCCCAACTGATATACTCGTAAAACAGAATGCAGGGTTTTTAAAAACGAACAAAATTTGAACTGCGCAAATAATCTTATATCCACTCCACACAGTTGAACAAAGCTTAGAATCCGAGGTGGGGGGGTTGAATTTGTTGTAATTTATCGTACACATGTTATTCGAAACTGCACGTTCACTTAAATTATTGCTAATTGTGGAATTAAGTTTAATAATTGATAGGTAGGCTAATCACAAATAATTTATCGTTGATAGAAACATGCGAAAAGCACGTCCACACTATTTTTAGAAGCGAGACCTAGGCTCTTTGGAATCGAAGCCCATTATTTTATTTTAAAATTCTCTCCATGATAAAACGTTGGAATTAATGAAGCAAATATACTCCCGCTAAAGTTGAAACCCCCCGCTCTCTCCCCACAATGTTCATACCAAAGGGGACCGTGATAAGCATACATGCGGCTAGGTTTGGGATAAAATGCGAATTTAAATTTCATAGACGCAAGTTTTCGTAAGATTATCGTTTACCTGATAGAAAGCGCAGCCTGGTTGCACGGCAAATAAGTTTGGTGCGTAGTCGAAGAGCTGACAGCTATTGGACGCAGCGCCCGAGAGGTAGTTGAACCCGAGGCACGGCGCGATGTTGGAGGGAGCAGCGCACTGCGCCGCGCACCAGACCCGCGATCGGACGGACACGAGCGAGGCCGAGGGGACCGTCAGGGCGCAGTAGGGGGACCGCCCCGTCGGGTCCTTGAGGCCGACGAACGTCGCGTCTAGCGGAGCGTGTGCCTCGGCCGAGTAAGGGAGCGTGTCAGGGCCGAGCAGGATGACAAGGATATTGTAGATTTGGAACGCCCGCCTCAGCACACAGTGCCAGTGGAGTCTGGAGCTTGCGGAAGCCATTTCTCATTGTGGTTTTGAAAGATTTTTAACTTCAAAACTACACAATATTATGTTGTGACAGATAAAATGTGTACGAAAGCCAAAAAAGCTGTTAATATTTAAGTCCCAAAAGCTCTCAAATGGAGAGGAGGGTAGCAGCTAATTTCAGCCATGCCAGCTAGTTTTGTGATTTCACACATGCCATCTTAACATGACAATAGCCGTTTTAATAACCCATAGTTTCCTTAGAAAACACTGTAATTTGGGATTCCAATTCTTCTTTTCCTATACAGTAATATTAAATTTGGGATTTATTACTTCACAAATCAGATTTCAAGATTTGATCCTAACAACTCCCAATCGGTTAAAAACCAGTCTTATCTGAAGCCCTGACAGAAGCATTGTAAATTCCATCATCGATGCATTTAATGTTTTAAGTCAATGCACCCCCCCCCCCTTAATATACTTTTATCTAGGCCTCCGTAAGGCAGGCCTATCAAGTCACTTAAACTATACTGACGAACCCTGCTAAATGGTACAAGAATATTTCCAGGAGCAGCGTGTCTAGGTGTTGACGTGAAACGTCCGTTATTTGCTCTAACAGAACAGAAACTCCATGCACCGGCGCTTTACACTGTAGTTGCCACGCGACGCCGCGGGACGCTGGCTCGCCGGGACGCTCAAGTTTCAAACAGCGTCCGATCAGGGGCGGTGGATTTTATTATGGGAATTGGGGATATCTTTATAAAAAAATGTGCTCTAAGGATATTTTTTGACGAGATTTCCAGAATCTATAGATGTACAGTTTTGGTTCAATGGTATGACTGACCGGGAGGGTGGAGGGACCGTCGCTAGGGTAAAAGTCTAATTCACTCGACATTTGTCCAGTTCTAAATTTAGGCTAAAAGTTTACAATAATCGTATAATGAGAATGAGAAACTGGATTAGGCAACTTTAATCAAAGCAGGCAAAAAAAATTAATTTGACGTCACAATAAATAGGCATGCAGTTGTGTCAATGGGCTTCCACAGTTCGACGACCCCCCCCCACCACCCCTTCCCCCTCCCCGCTCGACCCGATCCTCCCCCCCCCGCCCTCTTCAGAAAGGAGAACCAAAGGAAACTGCGATGATAACAATAGTCAAGGACTGGAGGACTATGAAGGCGTGAGAAAATCAAAACTATTTATAGGTCTTAACTGTACCAAGACCTAGGAAATAAACTGCGACGCCCAAATCATTACTACTATGGGGGTGTCGGAAAAACACCAAAATCATCATGACGACCGCAAAAAAGCGGAAAAGTTCCCCCGTCTATGGCGAATGGGATACAATTGGGATTTTCAACAACACCCTTTCCAAACATATTTGCAGCGCAAGCGGAGGGTCACCTTGAGAATGAGAGCTACCGGGTGCATCAAATCTTTCACGACCCCCCCGACCCCCAATATAACGATATTGGCATAATGATTAAATCTATGATAGCACATGTCAATGATATAAATGATATATTCAGCGGTATAGTCATCGATAGTATATGATTCAATAAAGGCACTAGGCCATCGCCCAACGAGAGAAGTTTGTCGACAGTCCGTGGCAGAGTTTGACGTGTTTCGCGTCAAAGTTTGACGCGATCTGCATAAAGGTTTGTCATGACTTCTGGCAGGCTGAGGTGGTATCTAGTGCCAGACCGCTAGAGAGTATAAATACCGGAAGCGATCTGGCAGAAGACTCTGAACGGCTGAACTGAAGGACCAATGCGGCAAAATAGAAGAATTCTCCAAAAATCATCTGGCAGCAAAATTACTCCTTATGCCAACCCGGCCAAGCCCACCGCACCCTTGAACCTCAAGTCAGCTTCAAAACAAAATGCGTCACCAAAAACCGCCACTTGGAAACCGCCATCAGCAGACTGCGCTTGGGAAAATGCTGCCTAAACTCTTTCCTTCACAGAGTCAAGAAAACACCCTGACGGCATCTGCGAGACCTTCCACGGACCATTCAACATTTCCTGCTAAAAATCCAACACAACGGCATTCTAGAAGCCCTACGCACCAACTGCCACTCCCTCCACGTAGACCCCACCCTCCACAACATCCTGACCACGAGCGCGCTGCAAGATCGGGTCTTCGTCCTGATCCGCGCCTCCAACCGCAAAATAATTTATAACGACACCCTCCGTCACCCGCACCACGGACCACTCGAGCACAGCCTACGTCTGCTGATTCCAACAGTACTGCCGACAGCTGCTGCTTTTATACATACAACTATTCTAGGCTTGTATGACGGCTGCAGGTTTGCCGTTCAAACCAGGCAGAAACTGTAGCACGTAACGCCATTGATAGCAGGTAGCAGGTATCGCGGCCAAACGCTGAACGTTACTTGCTTTCTTCTCCTGTTGTACAGCAGCGAAGTGGCTTGTTTCTTTCGACGCTGCTGCAGTAGAGATTGATTGTCCTGACGTAATTGTAGTTGCTTGTTCCGTTGCAGCAGTGGTAGAAGGGATTTCTCCCGGTTTAACTGTGGGACTGGTGTGTTCCGTTGTAACCGTGCTAGAAGGTGTGTGTCCCGTTGTAGCTGCGATAGAAGGTGTTTGTCCCGTTTTGATTGTGCTAGATGTTTGTCCCGTTGTAGCTGTGGTTGCAGGTTTTCGTACAGTTGTAGCTATGGAAGTAGATGTTTGTCCCGTTGTAGCTGTAGTTGATAAAAAAAACACAATATATTAGGACGCAATTAATTGTCATGCGTTTTTAGCCAGATGTTCTCAACCTGTGTTCCGCAGAACACTGGTGTTCCGCGACGAGTAGCCAGGTGTTCCGCCAGGGAATAGAAGATAATTTTTTATTTTGATGCCAGCATTTGCTATTAAAACTTGTTCATAGTTAGTCTCAAGTTCCAAAAAGCGTCAATTGACTAATCCACTGAAATCCAACTTGTTAAGTAACAGATTTAGTGACCCCTGGGTCAGGGCCTAGTCTCAGTCACCAGGTTAGTCCTAGCAATCAGCGACTATATATTCTAGGCTATGTAGCCAGTAGGCCCATGGACTGAGAATAGAAACAACACCTAGTCCTATAGTTTTCTTCAGTAGGTCTCAAAAGTGGCCATCTTTGTCCTTCCTTCTGAAAAAAATTCTTGCTTGCTTCGCTCGCGAAAACACCTTTTAGTTCCCCGCCAGCAAACTCTGGTATTGCGCCACACATGTTAATGCCCCCATCCCCGCCCTCCTGTAGCCAATTTTCACACTTTGTCTATGCTCCTCCCCCTCCACCCTTCGAAGCGTGATGTACTACATGGAGGACCTTCAAGGATGCATCTCGAGATGTTCGAGCGCTCCTCGTTGTCCAACTATCTGCTCCCTAGGGTAGTATTTTGACTTGATGTTCCCCGATCTTCATTATGTCAATTAAGTGTTCCCCATAACAGAAAAGGTTCAGAACCCCTCTTTTAAGCCTTATCTGGCGAGTAATTATTGTAGGTTCAATGATTTTCGAAAACCGATTGATCAATAAAAATTATAATAAACCTCATCTTAAAATGGTGTTGCCTTCAAATTTTACGACATTTGAAGGAATTGTAATAGTTTTATCAAAGAACCCAAGATCTCTCCGTTTTCTTGATTGGTATGTATAATATTTGATGGTGGCCCAAAAAACTGAGCCCCTTGAGTTTTTAATATTCAACTATTGAAATTTTTATCAAAAAATTGACATAATTTTCAATGAATAAATAGTAATCGATTTCAAGCATTCTTGTCAAGTTTCGTGAAATTCTGCACAAAAGTTTCAATGTTATTAGAAGAGCTTTAAGGATCACATTTCAGATGCTTCGATGAAAAAATTGAACCAACTGACATTTCCATTTATAACTTAGCTATTATACTATTTATTTTGCACGAAAAGTCAATGACCAAAGTTTTGCAGACAGCAATAGCCTATGCTCTATAGCCTACATGACATTGTGTTGTCGATTTGTCTGCCAATTTCTGTTTAGTTCTGTAGGATGATTATTACAACATTATATGAAACAAAAATTGACTGCTTGTATCTTTGTATTAAAATCACAGTTGCTCTCAAATGTCCTGTGTCACATCACTGTAACTTTTACACAAAAAGAGCGGAGTAGTCCATTTTGAAGCTTATAACTTTCGAATATTCACACAAAAATTTACTAGCCTTGTCAAAAAATGTGATAAATAGATAATTATTAATGTGTGAAAAATGCTTCTATCCTTAGATCCAAATAGTAGTAGTCATGCATTGAAAACTTAAGGGGCACCGTTTTTTGGGCCACGCATATGAAATGGCTCTAAAATCTCAGAAAAACCGAGAATTTTTGATATATTTAAAATAAATAAATAAATAAATAAATTTAGTTGCCGGCGCCGGCAACTATGAAACCATGGCCCTAAACAGGTTCTGAACAGCCATAACCAAGGCCCTGAAAACAGGCCCTTCAGCAAGGCTGTTAAACACACAAGTGTGGCTAGCTAATAATCATCGTCCAGGGTAATTTTTTATTCTGGTTGGCGACAGGAAGGGCATCCGGCCGTAAAGACCCAGCTCCAATATAAACGTCTAACCTGTGTTAACACGGACACGACGTTACAGGCTGGCCTGTAGCGCATAGGAATGGACGTCAAAAACGATGATGATTATTATTATTATCATTATAATTCATTAACTGTGCGCATTTCTTTCCATCATAAAAGGAAGGCGGCGATAGCAGTGAGGTTAAGGAACACTATATTATTTTAATAATCGGGGTTTAGAGTTTATCAGCATATTCAATATTTCTCCTTTGCCCTTCATACATGCAGTCCCATGCATTCAGATTATTTTAAACAAAGGCTGCAGACCAATGTAGGCCTACATAACTTTAGCCCATACATGTAGGTCATAAAAAGGGCCCCTCGCGATATCGCGAAAACTCATTGAAAAATATGGATTTGTTTAGACTTTTTCGTTGCAGAGACTGTATAGAAGATAATTTGGCACAATAATCAGAAAATTTCAATCCGAAATATTGTTAGTCACAAAGTGTTGAAAGTTTGTTTAAATATCAAAATCATGTTCGGCTAACCAAAGCTATCATCATCTGAAATTGATCTGGAAGGAATCGCCCGGAAAATACAAAAATGGCCTACGCTATGCTCTCTTTTGCGATAAAACTTACAAACAAAGGTGACAGTCAAGAGTAATCCAAATTTAATTCAATGTATGTCATATGACAATAACGGCATTCAATATGCAGCCCACCTTGAAGCAGGTAACATCCGGGGAAGACCCAGATTCCCTTGACGCTTGAGGTAGTCGAGATCCCTGCGTGGGTTATTGAGTTCGTAGTGTTGGTTGTGGGATCGTTGTAGAGGGTGCACGTGTTGGCGCCCACCTGCGTGCCCCTCCCCAGGGCGACCACCCCGTTCTTCCACGACACCCAGTACCACTCGAGGTTCGTGCAGTTGTTGACGCCGCCCTGGTACGTCGTGGCAAAGGCCGGGTTGCCAAGATTCCTGCAACAGTAAATAATAATTATTGTCTAACGAATCCTCCGAAGATCACTTTAAACTGATTTGTCGAATGATTACCTTTTAACTTGTATCTGTAGGCCCATTGTTTAACCTGCTTCTGGACTTAAGCATGCTCAAACGGCTGCATATTTCACGTTAACTTAAGTGAACCTTAAGCGGAATTTATTTTTTTCGTGTGTCGCTGTTTCGAATAAAAAAACAACGATTTGCCAGCTTCGTTGTGAAAAAACAATAAACCAACATGAATATCTTTATTTTAAAAGTAAAATTCCATTTCAACGACGGTCATATTGAAATCTGAAGAATCATTTGTAAACGTTCACACGCACACACTCACGCGTTTTGTGGCCGCATTTCCCCGTTACGCAGGAGTAGGCTATTTGCAGCCATGCACATCCGCCCTCCACCTTATCAAATCCGTCGCATCCACACGTCCTAATTTTTTCACTTTCATAGCCTTTTCTCTCAAGTTTTTCCACGTCGTTGCAAATGCTCATCGTCAAAAAGTAACTCAGGCGAATTCTATCTACGGTGAATTCAGCCTCGGCCAGGATAGAAATCTTGGGTAGAGCAAAAGGGAAAGCTATTACCAACTGAGATGGTCTGCTTTACTATTTAGATGGTCTGTTTTACTACTTACATGGTCCGTTTTACTATTTACTACTTTGTTTTTATTTACTAGTTTCTCAAAATAGCTGAAACCTACACATGACTATGACGCTTACAATAGCGAGAAATCAGTCGTCAGATGAGTTTCTAGCGGGAACTCGTCACGCCTCAGCTTCAATTATCAAACCTACATAGGCTACATGTGATGTAAATGTAACGCCATAATGTAGCTCAACGCTGAGAAATTGATAGAGCAATGACTGCTTAAGAATTGCGCGCATTGAAGTATTAAAGCGTGAGCGTTGTGAGCTAACCTCCTCTCTCCCTTAGATCGCGGTTCACTGCCCCTCCTCCTTCCCCCACACCTCAAAAGCAAATTAAGCTCACACAGTCTGTACGGCGGCCTACTTTCAACTCTGTGGTGTCGTTGAACGATGAGCGACCAA
>JAQIWG010004186.1:0-16482 GCA_034695025.1 Chamaedrilus cognettii | reverse complement strand
TCAAAAAGACACGACGGCAGCTCATTGAAACTAAACTAAGCCTTAAAACACTAGTCAATATCATAGCGGACATAATAACCTACATGATCATATGTGACAATGCAATACAGCTCGTCGTAAGACTGATCTGCACTGGATTGCCCTTAGTTATGCGGAATTCCCCCTCTCTCCCCTATATATTATAAGGCACATGATAGCCTACCCGTAATCTAACAGGCTATATAATATTTTGCCTACATGACACTACATGTACAAAATGTAGAGCAACTCTCGATTATGCTCTGTTCCAGAAATCGATTCGCGGACTGCAAATTTCTTGTTTCGCTTTCGTATCGAGTTCTTACACTGCGCTCAAAGCGCGTCGAGTCAAGATTCTCCTGGCGCTCAAACAGTGCGCTGACGTGGGCACCATATAAATATAGAAAGATCGGATAAAAATTGATGGAGGTTAGGGTTTTGGGGTTATGTTTGGGCCTCGCTAGGGTCAGCGAATTGTGGCGAGTGCTGCGCTAGGGCTAGCTAGGCTAAATATGGGATTGGGGTAGGGGTTAGACATGGGCGCCCGCAGGATTTAATCCAGGTGGGTGCAAAACACACTTCTACAATGCAAGGAGGTGCAAGAGTATCGAGCGGTGGGGGGGGGGTATTGACAGAAACTTTTTCACCTACCGGACCAATAACGCAGCTTTGCCTGTTGTTTATGACCAGACCGTAACAAAGGGGCCTTACTAAGCCCCCCTGGGACCGCCACCTCACATCAAAAGAAAGCCAATCTAACAAATCCAGGGGGGGTGCAAACTGCTTTTCCAAGGGGGTGACTTATACCACCTTGCATTAATGTGCGGGCGCCCATGGGGTTAGGGGCTAAAATGTGCATGGCCGGTGTCGGCGTCAGCACGGGCATCAGAAGAATATCGACTCGACCTGCTTGTCATCGCTCGTCTCCCAAATGCTTGATACATGTTACGGCCGCTTGCGAGCATGCGTGCGTGCAGCCTGCGCTTTTGTATTGCATCGTGGCTCGCATGCGATGGTGTATGGATTAGGGTCTATCGTGCGAGTGCTTTGTCTTGCTGTACACGTAACGAAACAAGTGCGCGTCTGTTATATACATGCTAAGGTCGTTGTTATGGGCGATCGCACGTTGATGCAGGGCGGCACACTTGCACCCCCTCCCCCCTGGAAAGCGGATTGCACCCCCCTGGATTCTATACATTGAACTATTGATGAGCTTGATTAGGCTACTACGCAACTCTGTTTGAATCGGTCACATTAAGGTTAGTATAAAGGGCCTGCTAACCTTAGGATTTTAGATTAGTTAGGTCGATATTCAGGTTAGTATGCTAACCCTGTTAATTAGCAGGGGTTGTATACGAACTTTTTAGTATGCAAGCTAAGCATTTGCCATGTTTAGGTGTTTTAGGTGCTTCAAATAACGCCCGTTACGGCCTTTTACCATTTTGTCACCACCACTTTTTTCAGTTTAAAGTTGCGCCATTGCGTCAATATCACAGACGTTGTGAATATCCGTTTGAAGAGTTCGGTGTAACATTAAGGCCAAGTTGTTCAATAGAGTTATTTACTTTTAAATAATCATAGAACAAAAATGACGTCATGATCCAATCAAATCTCGCAAATTCAATCCGGGATTGTTTGACTAACACGCCAATATTGGGGAGTTATTCAAATAATCCTGGATCGTTCAACAATGGTTCAAGTAACTCTCCATTGAACAACTCGGCCTAAGTCTCTGTCGTATTAGTTTAGTTTCTAACGTCAACCTTATTGTAATGCTAAGTTGTGTAGGCTGTTCAACAACGCACTTATTATATTACAATATACGTGAGTGTTATTAAGACAGTAGGATAGATATTACAATATGATACGATCGACCAGTTCACTGCGCAGTTGCAGAGAAGTGCCCTTCCCACCGTGCGCTGCATGCATGCGTACATGTATAAGCAAAGTCGCGCTGTCTACTGGCCTAACTGCTGCAATGCTTAGTTTCTATTGACAGCATGCGTCACACTTTTCTTCACTTGTGCTGCCATCCCCTTTTTTAAAACATTGCATTCAGCATTTTTCAGATTTTTCAATTAAAATAAACCGCACTGCCAACAAAAGCGGAAGAGTTGAAAACAGGCTAATCAAAGATCAACGCCAATCTGAAATCGAGCGTGAATATTACGATTTTTTAAAGCTGAAGGCCATTATGGTATAAATTCTAAAAGAAATTACATCAATTTGTAGTTCTACCACGCGACCAATTCAACAGCATGCTTTGAGCGCAATAGCCTGATTAACGCAGCTTGACAACGAGTCAAATGAGCAGCAGGGACTACAGTACTTGCAATTTGCAAACACAGGACTCACAACAGTACTTAGACCCTGTTGTTCAATCGAGTATTACTGTAAAACATGAAATTTTTACCGCATGCTATTTGATGATTATGCCTCTCAGAAATTTCGCTGCACTTCATTTTGAGGGCTGCCCATTAGATCCTGCAGAGTTATTTTGGTGCATGTCATTTTTGCGAGTTTTGCCGTTTCGCGAAATTCGCAAAAATTACTTGCACGCTAAAATTTCATGTTTTACAGTATTTAAATGATCTGAGATCTTACAAATAACTCACCAATAGTAAGGACTCGAATATCTGTGATCTAATTATGCGATCTGATTGGGTAGTGACGTCATATTTGTACTGTGACAATAAAAAACCAAATAACTCTTAATCGAACAACTGGTCCCATAGGCGTCATTACGTCGTATCTTACGAGGCCTCTTCCGGAAAGATCTTCCTGAAAAATCTTCCAGAAACACTGTGTCTCAGGAGTATGCACCTACACCTTCTAAGTCGTCTTCTCTTCATTCATCACCTATATACCGTGTCACATACCTGCAAAACATGAAATTATGCTGCACTTAATATTCACAGTTTTGAGGACTATCCATTATATATAACATCTGCAGCTTTAATTTGCTGAATGTAATTTTTGTGACTATACCTATTACGCGAAATTCGCAAAAATTACATGTACGCGAAAATTTCATGCTTTGCAGTAACCACCATATAACCACCATATAACCACCATATAACTAACGCTCATGGTACATGCTACATCTTGTTACATCCTCCGAGGAAGATTCCGGGAAGATCTTCAAGGAAGAGGGCTCGGAAAATATGATGCAACTTAAGAAAGCCGTCCACCAAAGCGTTTTCGCACAGGTATGCGCGGTCAATTTTTCCCTCTCTCTAGTGCACTGCCAAACGGCAGGTCCCTGGCATCCAACCAACAAGCAAGCAGAAACCAGACAGACAGTTTCCTAACTTCGAATAAAAATACTCGCAATATGTTTCATAAAGATCAGAACACAAAACATTTTATAAAAATGTCAACTCTAGTCCACAGTCAGATCTTCATGATTTCACGTTTCCATCAAATGCTGCAATCCGGAAGAGAAATAATAATGCTACAACAACAATAGTTCGTTCCTCCCGTGACAAGAACAGGAAATAAGTTGAGACAAGAGGTCATCAAGGGCACTTTTTCTCGACGCAGCCCTTGCCCCCCTCCTCGTATTCCTGCTTGGAGATCCACATCTGCTGGAAGGAGCCCTGCGAAAAAAAAGAAGAAACAACATCACAACAGCAGCACTAGCTGTTAACAAAAATGACGAAGGATGCGTAACCAAATAGAGGCTATCTGAAAATAGAAGATTATAGTCATCTTCAAGTTTTTCGCCAACAAAACTCGTCAAAATGTAAACAATAGTTCTTCTGACAAAAGATAGTTCTTGGTGTTTTAGAGTCTAAATCTAGCATGTAGGCAAAGAGCATTGAGGTCTGATTCAGTGTCAAGGGACAAAGCAATAAATACGCCAGGGTGCCCTGGGCCGCAAGTCAATTCTTGGTGCTCCGTATTGATGGAGGTGAATGATAAACGGCAATAATGAAAAGGAAGCAGCAGAAGGTCAAAATGCAAACATTACATCAGATAATTTTCATATTAGGCTATCTAAATTTAGTTTTAAATGAACTTGGATAGCATTTTTGTATTTTTGTAATCTTCATGCCTGTGTGTTCATATATATATATCATATATTTTTGTTGACCAGCCTACACATGATTTGTAAATGAAAGACACATTACAATAAAAACTTGTAAATAACATCACAATAACCCAACTAACTAATCAAACTAACCGCCTTTTTTGTCCTTTAAGCTGTTAATGTCCATGTTTTCACACAGGTCCAGGTGTGGTCCAGCAGTCCTGATCAGGCGTTTGCGCCCTGTTGGAGCCCGCTGGAGCCAGACTTTTACGGCCGGATGCTTTACTTGACGTCAACCAAATAAATAATTTTCTGGCACGAGGTTAGCAGCTAGCGACACTTGTGTGTTTAACAGCCTTGCTGAAGGGCCTGTAATGCACGGCTGCCGGCGCGGGGACTTGAACCCTGGTCCTCTGGACTTTTCCACCATCAGTCCACCGGACAGTCCACCACCATAACAACTTCACCAGAGCGCATCGCTGTAGTATAGTAGTAAACATCACAATAACCTAACTTAAGAAATACTTAAGAACGATACTTCAGTGATACGAGAGGGGTTGGGTACTTACGAGAGACGCAAGTATGGAGCCCCCTATCCAGCTGCTGTAGCGACGCTCTGGGGCGATGGGAGAGTTGATCAGCTTCAGCTTCATACTCTGCATCACACCGCAACACAGCTTCATGTCGGATTTTGAACTAGCGCGTATCTTTTGGTAAAGTTATCAATAGAAAATTCTTCAAATTTAAGTAATACAGTAAAACATGAATTTTTAGCGTGCATGACATTTTGACAAATTTCCCTAATCGGCAAAATTCACAAAAATTACATGCCTGAAAATAACACTGCAGAAGCCATTTATCAGTCGGCAAAAACGCAAAAATTAAGTGCGGAAAAATCTCAGAGAGACAAAACCACGAAAATAACATGCGTTGCAGCATCTGTTGTCAATGAAGAATGCCATACAACATGCCAAACATTGTTCAGGAATTAATTGAAGTTAATCGACTAGAAATATACACTGCGCGCATTACTGGACAGCATTTGACATCTGTAAGGTTCAGGGATTCTTCTTTTATTCGAAAGAAATTTTAAAAGAAGAAAAATGGAAGTGTGAAGAAAACGGGAAGGAAGGAAAAGAGGTCACGTGATAGAGAGAGCGCATCGGAGGCTGTTTTGTTTTCCTTCTAAAAAAATCTCCTAGTTTTTACTAATTTTCCCCTTCCTAATTGTTTTTGAAAGATTTGGTGGCAGCGAAGTGGTACAGCGTGTTTTTGTGCATCCGTAGGTGTGTAGAACTTAATGAACACAGTCAAATTATATCATTTGCAGTGAGTTTAATTTATGCCACGTGTATTATGGTATAACCGTTGCAAGGTAGCCCTACACTTTGCGATATCCAAATTAATTAAATTCTAATTTGCACAAAAGGACTTCTGGAGCAATGTAAGACTGGAGTTGTGTATATATGTGTATACATGCTACATTATATTTGTAATTTGAAGGACGTTTTGAAGCTTTGTCAAACGCTGGGGTCTCTGTGCCTCTACTAATTTGCTGTAGTATATTATTGTTTGGCTTAATTAAACTGTAAATTTGTATTCCAGAATTCAAGTAGTTCATTTAGTAATGAAATAAAGAAAATTTCGAAAAGCATATTGGCAAGCATAAACTGGGTATCCCTACAATCAAAATTGTAGACCTGCTATTATACTTTTCATCTGAGGGTTTATTAAGGGTTAAGTCCCTTAATTTTAAAAATATATTAGGCCTAAATCACCTAATTATAGGTTTACCACCAGCTTTGGTTATTATCAAAATAAACTCAAATTAGAGAAGTTTGACCCTCACAACGTATAGGGAAACCGGAACCGACGTGGAAAAGCTTGACAGAGAAGGACATGAAAGCTAGAGGATTAAGACATGAGGATGTGACGAATGGGATGAAGTGGAGGGCGGGTTTTCATGGCTGCAAATAGCCAACCCCTGCGTAAGCAGGGAATGCGGCCATAAAATGCGTATTTGTGTCGTGTATGTGTATGTGTCATACAGTGTTACTAGTCAACTTTACAACTTGAGAATTAATAGTTAACTATTGACTATCCTGCTCTATATAAATGTCGTTTTTAGTGCCTTTTACATGTTTTATCAACGTGTTGATCTTCGGTGGTATTACGTAACATTCTTACAGAGTGTGTTATTACAGATCAAGCTCGAGGAAGTTCTGCATATCTATGCTCACCAAGATCTTACTCGGTACAAAAGTCGTTGTATTGAGGAAGTTCTTTCAAATTTGTCATTTAGAGCCGTGGAGGAAGCACCTAAGGTGAGACTTCACTAAAATACAGAGTGCTGCAAAGCTGCATATAAATTGACAGCTCATATCTAATGATATTTCTTCTTAATAATATGATACAAAGGTGCAAGAAATATGAAATGTATATGAGTAAAATCATGATGTGGAGATGAATCCCTTGCAAGGTGTTTAGTAAAAACCTTTAACAGCTCAATGTCTAACCCCGGCTAATAAAAAAAGAGAGTTTTAGAGTCCTTTTTGGCATCAAGTGACGTCATTGGTGACCTCCATTCGCCGGGGGCATCCATAAAACGATTGATGAAAGTCCTTGGCGAAGGGGTAGCAGAAAAATGGTGCCAGAAGGCCGGGTCAGATTTTTTTTTGTGTGTCCGTCTGGAAAAGATTAATTTATTATGTGAAAAAATACGTTTCACATCAGAAAGAAACTGGAGCAATGTAGGACAAGAATGGAGTGAGAGACGAAGTAAGTTTCAAATGGAGGGTGCAGCGAAGCTGAGAGATGGCCATTAGCCGAACGGATATCTGTCAATAGGTATGAAGTTTGATGACTGTGAAGCGTTCTATAGATATAATTGAAGCAATTTGAATTGGATGCGCTGCTGAATAGATCACCAATGTAATTTTTTAAAAGTAGCAGTGATATGGTGATGACGTCTGACAGAGTGAATAGCGGCACGTGCTTATGCATTTTTAAAGTTGTGAAGGTGATGGTGTTGAATGTTTAGTATAGAAGCGTCGCGCTTTGATCTTTTCCGTTTTGCGGGGAGAAGTTGCATACTTAGTGTGGTATGAGTGTGTTTGGATATGTGTTGGTGGTGTATAATTTAGGTCGCTTTAGGCGACCGGGAGTTCTGGGTTCGGGGCAGGTTTTCCATGTGCGTATTTGAGTAGTTATGGGCGTGGCACTTGACAGAAGACTTGTATGAAGACTAGACAGAAGACTTAACAGAAGACATGACAGAGAACTTGACAGAAGACGTGACAGAAACGTGGCAGAGGACATGACAGAAGACTTGGCAAAAGACTTAGTAGAAGACTTGACAGAAGACTTGACAGAAGATTGGACAGATGACTTGACAGAAGGCTTGACAGAAGATTTGACAGAAGACTTGACGTCATTTGAGGGTAAGTCAAGCGCGCGACACAGTTCACCACCACCGCTGTTGGTGAAGGGCGTCACGGACCATAGGCTTCACGCCGCTCCCTCGCTACTAAGAGACAACTCGTCGACAGGATGGGAGCAGTCCGGGCAGATCATGTCTACGCCGCCGAGGTCAATGGGGGCCGGGTACAACCTGCCACCTTCCCAGCCGTTCTCTCCGCAGCCGTCCGCGTCTGTAGCATCTTCTGGTCCGCCAGCTAATAGGCTAGTTTTTTTGGCCGTGGTCGTACAGCGACATGAAGAAGAAAATCCCCTCGGACCCCAAGTGCGCGAAGGGACGAGCGTCGGCGCGTGGCGCCGCAAGGATGAGTGCGAGGGTCGTGGACGACGACCCCGCCGCCGCCAGGGAGCGCGCTTCTACAATACGCCTGCATAGGCTAGCATAAGCCTGCATGTGATTATTATGAAGCAGTTGGACTCTCTTTTTATAAAACACTAGCGGTCGGTCGTTTATACAAATTGAATGGTTATCAAAGAGCCTACCTACACGCGACATAGCAAAGGCAAGAGCACCTAGCCTTTCGATGCCCACAAGAAGCTTGAGCCCTGTACGAAAATATAAATTGATATCGGAGAGTACCGTTTTTTTGCAAATATAGATGGAATTGGCCCCTGGTTGTGAGTTCCTTCTACAGAATTTTCATCTCTCAGTCGTGAGTGTTCGCTACAGCACCGTGCCAGTGTTCAAACGACACGCTTCAAACTAAATCTACTGCTCAGATATGACAAATGCATCGCTGTTGACTGCCTATGGCTGATGACTGCCTATCCATCGTTATGAGGGATCCCCGATGGCTATTCGACGCTGAAACAGATTGTTTGCTCAAGAGTGTTAATTTCTTTAACAGGTTAATTTTTTTTGCATTGCAAGTATTTTCTTGCAGTGCACTTGATTCTTGTGATGAAATAATAAAATTCTTGATGACATATGATGGCGGATGTTTTGCATTTACAGGAGCATCTTGACAAGCATTTTAGCTCGTACCACTCGTCAGACAATAAACGCTATGGACCACTGTTTTCAAAAGCTTTTGAGAGATCCTGGCCACGAGTGAACGACAAGGATGAGAAAGCTGCTCATAACACGATTCTGGAGCATATGCTTCAGTGGCAACCCTTTCCGCAATTTCTTATTTTGCTGTGTAAGTTTTTTCAATTGCCCTTGAAAGTCGCTTGAAAAACCTTTGATTTAGCTATGAAAGGTTATGCTTTCCTCTAGATGATAATGGATCGTGCAACGGAAGCATGTTTGCAAGAGAAACTTTTGACTAATGCCAAATTTAGCTTTTTTTAAGCATTTGTAAGCATTGTCATCATTCATTATTTTTGTTTTCCCATCTCTTTTTTCATGCTAGCATTTTGAGTAAATAAATAATAAATTGTGAGTTTTGAGTCCGTTTTGGCGTTTAGTGACGTCATTGGGGACCTCAAAATGCATGCTGCTACTCGCATAATAATTGTACTTGTCATTTGTACTCACCTTGTATAGTAAAGGTTCTTAGTATCGAATACCAGCTGTACTGATGATATATTGATGCGAGTAGTTCCATTAATAATGTAATAATATAATCATAAAGTTCTGTTAATAAAGTAACATTAGAAGTATATAGTCATTTGCTAATTTTCTTAGATATTTAATGATTCTTGCAAGATCCAGTGCTATTCATTGCCTGTTTAGCGGAAAGCAACGTGCAGCTACCTAACGACTGTCAGACGCTAGTTGCCTCATCTCTTTCAATTCTGCACAAGAGACTTGAAGAACTGATGGATGGATCCATAACGTTCTACGACCTACAGCCATTTACGCATCGCCAGAATCTCCTGCAGATACTGAGAATCGTTGACAAGGAATCTACACTCTTTTCTGCGGTAAAGGTATTCGACAAGGAGGAGGTTGTGAGGAAGTTGTTTGAGTGGCGTGAAGCCGAACAGCGGGAATTCTATAAATGGTACGAGCTGTGTCAAGATCTATTGACACTGTGTCAGACGTCTGAACACGGTAAGGTTATTTGTCAATAAAAAAGTTTTTGTGCAAATGACATTTTTTTAAAGTAGCCTTGATAATCATATCCTGAGCCTGTCCTAATGGTGTAAACATATTTTTTTAACTCTACCCGAACGGATGAATGTAATTTAATTAATTCTTGTTGAAATAACAATATAACAATTTTACTATTTAAAATGACTATTACAAATTATATTTGCACGCTGGTGTATTACTACCTTGCTGCATCACCGCTAGATTGCATTAGTTAACTTTGATGCCATACATGTAGTTCCAAAACGTCTTGAAGTTAGCTATGTAAGTTGCTATGATTAATTTTCATTCAGAATGATTGTACAGAATAATATAGGTGCCTAATTAGGTCAAATATATTTCTTGCATTGCTTTCTAGCAAATGTTTTTCTATCACATTTTTTGACTCAATTTCTCCCCTGCAGGCTGGGGTAAAAATAAAATAGATCTGCAGCCCAGAGCTCCCTGGACGGATTATAGCGGACGACTACGGAAGGGGGAGCAATTCTTTGCTGGGCCCCGAGTCTGTGAATCGGGCCATAAACTCTTTGTTTCTAGTGTGTACACACTGTTCTTAAATCCCAGAAGCCAACCGAGCCTGATTAAATTAAGCTTAATTGCACTGTAAGGCTGTGAATGTAAATGACACTATTCATCTATCTATTTATCATCATCATTTTCGTTTTTCCCATCCATTTTCTATGCTAGCACACGTTGGACATGGACGTTGGTGGTGACTGGGGTCACCTCAAAGTAGGTCCCAGCAAATTCTAACTATCTCCCCAGCTCCGGCTGACAGCCCTCCCTAACACCGCCCTCCCATCTCTAATACACCCCCCGACCCGAGCATTGTCTCAAAGACACCGGAGCGAGCCAAGAGCACAAGGCATTATTACAAACATTTGATCTTTCAGATATTCTGTTGACTCTGAGGGATGAATTGCGTTGCGATCCACTACATCTAGCGGTGAATGAAGTGTGCAATCCAAGACTGCTGACAAAGTGCACTCTCACTGATGAGATCCAATATGAACCATCAATTACATTCTTTGGTCTATCGGATGAAATGAAACAGAATCTTAAGCAGCTCTCCTTAATGCAACGCAGCGCTGTTTTCAGAACGATTTGGGGCGGGCATTATGCAGCAGCATGTCGCAACATGAATCCGCAGCTTACTCATGACATGTCAGATGCAGAAGACATATTTCTAGCGGAGCTAGCTCCAGTCGCCGCTTGGGATGAGACACTCCATGTTCATGTCTGGGAGCCCAGCCGGCAGCGCTGGCTTTTTTTGTGCGGCGCTATGAAGGATGGATCCATGACTCTCAAAGAGGTAGATGCAGTATTTCACTTGTTTGAAAGGAACTACGAAACTATTGCAAATGAACTGAGGAAAATGCTGAACGCTCCGGATGGCGTGGTTGAAGAAAGAATTCAGCAGATTAAACTGTATCACGAGTGTACAAAATATCTGAAAGGATCGGAAGTCATTCTGGAAGCCAAAAAGGAACTAAATATATCAGGAGATTTTTCAGCTTTGGAAGTCCTGAGAAATATGGTAAGAAAGTGTCTATGGTTTTGCGTTAAATAATATTATTTAGTTTAAAATGTTAAAGTGTTTCAGATTATATAGCCTATTCGAAGTTGCATTGAATTTTAATGCAATAAATTTTGATTACAAGCTTCAGACATTACTACTCTGCTTTGTTTTTAGATGAGAAGGTCTGGAAGCGGCACGCTAGCTTCTATTTCAAAAGACATTTTGAAGAACGTTGGTTGCTTGGAAAACATTGATGAGAAGAAGGCACATTGCTTGCATGTATTTCTTCAAAATCAAGCTCTGGTGAAATGGCTTAGAAGGAATCTTCCCGGTACATTATTTTTTGCTGTTCTTAAAGCTTATGCTGAGAAATTTTGTGAAGTTAATATAATGTTTTCTGCTCTTAAAAGTAACTTTTGAAGATCAATTAATTATTTATAATTGACATTTTTTGTTAATCTTAAAAATGACTTTACTTAGCCCCTATAATAAATAAATAAAGTATCATCGTTCGTTAAATTAGATATGAGTTTGATATTTAATTAATAAAAATTATAAGAAATAAAATAATAAAATATTTCAAATTGTAAAGAAATTTGCAAAGAAATTATTAGTCCCTCGAAGCTAATTGCATGTGCATTATTATGTAGATATGGCAAAGTATAATGTTGGAAGTGAAAACACAAGATGGATCAAGTTGGATTGAAGAAGAATTAAAGGATAAGATTTGTAGGTTTAAGGAGTGTATAGAAACAAAAGGAATGAGGGTGAATGTGGAAAAGACGAAAGTTGTGATAAGTGGATGCATGGAGGGAACGGGAACGCTAGAGAAATCTGGAAAGTGTCCGTGTGGAGTTTGTGGAAAAGGTGTTCATAAAAATTCAATTAAATGCACAAGATGTCTTTTGTGGACGCTTATCAGATGCAGTGGAGTAAAAGGCAGTTGGTCAGTTTGAAGACGGCGTTTGTGTGCAAAACATGTCTATTAGGTCAAGTGACCCAGATTGCTGCCAAGGAAATAAAAGTAGGGGAGAACACATTTGAAAGAGTAGAAAAGTTTTGTTACCTTGAGACATGATTAATGCCATTGGAGGTGTAGAATCTGCATCGGTGATAAGGACAAGATGCGCATGGGGAAAGTTTAGAGAATTATCACCAATTTTAACTGGAAAGTATATATCGTTGAAAATTGAAGGGAGAGTATACGAAGCATGTGTAAAAAGCGCAATAATATATGGTAGTGAGACTTGGGCAATGAAGGCTGACCAGGAGGCTAGATTTGAGCGGACAGAGATGAGAATGGTGAGATGGATGAGTGGTGTGTCATTAAAGAGATGAAGTACATTGCGGACCTGAGAGCTAGAATGGGATTGGAGACTGTGGGGGAGGTGGTCAGAAGAAACAGACTGAGATGGCTGGGGCATGTTTGAGAAAAGAACCGGGTTGAGACCCGAAAGATGGTGAACTATCCTCGAGTAGGACGAAGCCAGAGGAAACTCTGGTGGAGGTCCGCAGCGATTCTGACGTGCATATCGATCATCAAACTTTGGTATAGGGGCGAAAGACTAATCGAACCATCTAGTAGCTGGTTCCTGTCGAAGTTTCCCTCAGGATAGCTGGCGCTCATCTGTTGCAGTTTTATCTGGTAAAGCGAATGATTAGAGGCATTGGGGACCAAACGACCTCAACCTATTCTCAAACGTTAAATGGGTCAGAAGTCCGACTCGCTCGCTTGGAGCTGGGCAGCGAATGCGAGTGCCAAGTGGGCTACTTTTGGTAAGCAGAACTGGCACTGTGGGATGAAATGTGTGAATGTGCGGAAATGTATGAATTATAAGGTGGATGAGAAAATATGTGTGGGTAGATCGGAAACGATGTGGGAAAGCTTGACAGAGAAGGATATGAAAGTGAAAGGATTAAGACATGTGGATGGAGAGGATAAGGTGGAGGGCAGGTGTGCGTGGCTGCAAATAGCCTACCCCTGCGTAAGCGAGGAATGCGACCACATGTGTGTGTGGCAAAGTCTAATATTTGTGAACCTTTTAAATCTTTTTATCTGTATATTGTTTTTTTTGCATACTGTGAAATAGAAAATTTTTGCTGCATGTTATTTTGACAGTTGTATCTCTCAGAAATGTTGCTGCAATTTATTTCCTCGTTTTTGAGAGACTGCCCATTTTATAGTTTATGCAGCTTTATTTTTGTGGCACATAATTTTGGCGAATTTGCCCAATTTGCAAAAGTTGCAATAATTTCGTGCACGCAAAAATTTTATGTTTTACAGTATTTATTGCTTCAAGAAACAGCAATATATGAATGCGGGTATCTATCAGCATAGGTATGATGTAATCAGGACAGTTAAAGAGGGAAACGCATTCCCTATGGCAGGCATTGACAGGTCTATGAGACTTATGTCAATGAATGCATGATTTTCTGTGTTATAGCACAAATGACTGACAAAACATCAGATTGAAGAAAAACACAAAATAAATAAAATTGAAATACTATTCAGTACGCAGAAACATGGCATCAGGAACTACATGTATGACAACATAGAGCATTAGGAGTATGAACAAAATTGAGTGTTTATATCAACCCCCCGCAGGCCGGGGAACAATGAATTGGCTTGCATCCCAGAGTTCTGATCGCTGTTTCTCTCCAATTTAAAGACATATGTTTTCCAACCATCGATATTTTTATTCTTTTGACGGACACATGGATTAACTGACCCGGCTTTTCGACACTCTTTCTCCTTCTCCTTCGTCCTGGGTTTTCACCAATTACCAATTGATGTCTGCCTTTGCTGGAGGGAGGCCCCCGGTCGTCCCTGGACGCCGAAACGGACTCTAAACTCATTATTATTATTATTAGTTCCCCGGGTGAGTGGTAAAAGGCGACTAAAGAAAAGGGAGCGGTTCTGTGCCGGCTCTCTCGCACAGAACCAGTCCGTTTCATCCGGTGCAGTCCGGTTCCAGTCCGGTGCATATAGTATTTGTTTTACAAAAATTATCTAAATTACAAAACACAAACACAAAAACAATTGTGTTGATATCACAAAGCGGGATATTGAAAGCAAAAACGAACAACTGAAGAAATAAAACATTGCTATACACATAAATGTCGGATCATTCTTGCTAAAAAAAGGCTGACAATTTAGTTGCAAACGAGCTAAGACTAGATGCATTTGGATTCACTCTTGAATTCTAATCCCACTACCTGGATCCAAATAAATTTACACTATTTTTATGACCTACCATTTGGGCAAAAGAGGATTTCTAAATAAGCTTGACACGGAAGAAGGCCAAAGAGAAGAATTCAAAATCAAGCAGCAGATGGCGAAGGCAGAAGAGAATGCGATTGGTGTTAAGTGTTTAAAGAGTAAGCCGGATGAGGTGTTAGTCAATGCATACAAGGTGATGGAGAAATGGAAGAAATATATGAAAAATCTTTTTAATGTGCAAATGAGTAGGGCAGTTATCTTGCTGCAGATTTGGTTTGGGAGACCACCATATAGAATTAAATAATGTGAGGTGCTAAGGCAATTAATACGCTGAAATTAGTAAAGGCAGGTGGCCCATCGGAGGTTGTGGCAGAAATGATTAAGGCAGTGAGAGAGGATTGTGTTTGATGTGGATCGTGGTTGACAAAAATATGCAATGAAATCATATGAAGTGGTTGAAATCAGAAGATTGGAAGTTCAGCTCTCTAATTCCAATACTAATTAACTTGCTAACTAATTACCTTTTTGTTGTCTAATCTGTTAGTATACGTGTTTTTACACAGGTTTAGACGTTTGCGCTCTGATGAGGACTGCTAGAGCTGGGTTTTTACAGCAAGATGTCCTTCCTGACGCCAACTAAATAGATAATTATCTGGCACAGGGTTAGCAGCTAGCGACACACACTGGTGTGTTTAACAACCTTGCTGAAGGGTCTGTAACACATGGTTTCATAGTTGACGACGCGGGGAGTTGAACCCAGTTCTTCTGGGCTCTCAGTCATCATCATCATAATAGTGGTCATCATTATCATTTACGTTTTACGTCCACTTTTCCGTGCTAGCACAAATTAGATGCTTCCCACGATGTCACCTTGTGCCGTCAGGTCGCGAACGATCTCTGGTGACCATCATGAGTTTGCTTCTCCAACCGTGTCGCTCTCTCACTGCTTCCTTCAGCTCTTTGGATTGTCATCCCCATGCACTCCCATATCTCGTCTAGCCACCTCATTCTCGGCCTTCCTCTGCTTCTCTTTCCCTCCATCATCCCCAGCATGACCTCCTTCTCCAGCCCCTCCCTTCTCATTACGTGTTTGAAGTAAGTCTCCCACGATGAGACTCCCCCAAAACTCCCGATTCTTTGCCATCTCTCTATTCATGCCTCGCTCCTTCATATTATTCTTCACCGCTTCTCTCCATGTTTTTTTCTCCCTCATCTTCCAAACTTTGCTCTCCGCAATAGTATGTCTACACGCTGATACCAATTCTTCCTCATTCATACGCTCCACATGTCCGAACCACCTCAGTCTTCCCTTTATCATCATGTCCGTTATACATATGAGACCTAGCCTTTTTCTCAAATCTTTGACACTTGTTCTTCAACGACACTCTACACATCCATCTCACCATCATTCTCTCTCTCCTCTCTCTAATCTCTGCACGTCCTACACCTTCGCTGGCTAAGTTTTACTAACGTATATCAACGCAATCTGCACAAGCTTTCTTGTAGAATTTACCTTTCAGTTTCAACGAGCCCTTGCGACCTTATCTTCTCCCCCTCCAGACCCTATCATATCATTCAGGTAGCAGCAACTACTAACACAATTTTACATCCCTCATCAAGCATCACCTGCTTGTCGTCCCCCTGGTTTTAAACTGCTATCTACACTTTTTGTGACTCCACTTCTTGCGCTTGAAACATTGAATTGAATTTAAACCCACTCCTTTTTTGCATGGAAATTTTCATGGGCCAATGATCTGCTCAGAATTTTCTTTACACCTCATCACCTTGGTTATCTTAATGTTTACTCGAAGTCCATTTGCTTCCAAATTTTTTTCAGATTTTATCCTGTCCATTGGCAGCACTTCCGATTCCACGACTATCACTAAATCATCCCCATGTGAAGCTCATATGATTGGCCATTCCGGAATTTTTTGAATAATTCTTCCAGAACAATTATGATAGAAGCGATGGCAATACTATTGTTTAGTTTATGAATATCTGAGCAAAAAGTTAAGAAATTGAAATTAATAAGCCTATTTAAGTCAAAATATAATGGAGGCATTAAAATTAAGCCCATAAATTGTAGTTAGGTCTGGAATTTCATCATCATTTACGTTCTACGTCCACTTTTCCGTGTCAACACAGGTTGGACGTTTCCCACGATGAGACTCCCCCAC
>JAQIWG010004185.1:0-16484 GCA_034695025.1 Chamaedrilus cognettii | reverse complement strand
TGAACATCAGCTGCGACTAAATTTCTGGACAGATTGCTTTTAACTTGACAGTAGGCACACAATAGGCAGCAACTAATATGGCAACTTTTTTCGGCACTTTTTTAAAAACATCCATAATTTTTTCAAAATTGCTCAAATTTCTCTACAAATTTCTAAGTTGTTGTAGATGTGGTTACAGCTGGTGTGTATAAAGTTGCAGACCAATCTGATAAGTTTTAATCGAGTTATGACAAGCTTAAAGTGTGGTCATTTTCTTCGGGACAGGGTGTATATGGATAAATTCAGAAAACCTAATAAATATCCCCCCTCACCCCGCCCCCCCCCCCCGCCTAGAAGCGCCACTAACCTATCTGAGGCAGCTCGCAGAGTCCGTAGAAGGATGAGGGGCTGATGATCGCGTAGCAGCTCGTGTCCGCCCAGCAGAGAGCCCCGCTGGAGACTTGGATGGCTGCGCAGGGGAAGAGGGAGGGCAGCGAGGCGTGGAAGGGGCTGAAGGAGTAGCCGAGGGCCTGACCCGTGGTCCAGGTCCACGAGGGGGACGAGTAGCCGAGCCCGATCATCAGACCCCCGCTCGTCTTGTAGCCGCCCGCCGGGTCTGCGTCGCATTTTAATTTATTTATTATTATTTTCTATTTAAAATTGAAAATTGACGAATAAGCGCAAAGGATGAAAAGATTTCAAGAAATAAAATACAAGCTCAATGACAGGATTACCTTAGGCTCCCTATAATAGTCCACAAGGAGATCATAGTTCACAAGGCTCGTCCATCCGCATGTAATATAGGTTCTCACAGCCACCACAGTAGGCTACACCGCATATAGTCAAGACGAGCAAAATTGAAGATAGCAGTATCATTGGCACAACGACAAATAAAATACAAAGTAAACGGTTAAAAACAGCGAAATAAAAAGCGAATTGATACTATAAAATAAGATGTTATTATTTTATTAAGCGTTTTGTAGTAGCATTAGTTAACAACGATGAACACCAGACCATCACGTCGCTGCATTGCACTCTGCATTATATGCAGAGTTAGGTTTAGCCCTAATGCAACACCCGTAGCGTTAGCGCAACTGCTCAGCCTTTAAAAACGGTTTATACCGCGGTTTTTGGCCTACCCCACCGTAATCGATTTTCATGCGTAATGCTACACCTGCCCGTTTCAAATTAGGCGTAGGCTTCAATTTGCAGTTTGCCATCATGAGAGAAATCTTAGCGCATAAACTTAGGCTAACTGATAATGTGGTAGGCAGGTCCTAACATTACTTGAATGAGCTGTATGGGACACGCGTGTATTAAATAACTCTTTCCTCCTGCCGGATGGGGTAAAAAGGGACTAGATCCGCTGCCCACAGCTCCCCAGCCGAGTCATAAAAGGCGACTAAAGAAGGGGGAGAGGTTCTGTGCCGGCTCTCTTGTACAGAACCGGACTGTTACACACTCTTACACAGAACCGGATCGTTGTTACACACGATCACTAAACTACAAAAAACCCCACAACATTTAGATGGGCAAATGGATAACGCATTGTTTGAGGAATGAACACACGCTGCTCGACCCGCCGTTTTTAGTTTTCTTACAAATGCTCACCGATGACGTTGATGTTGGGTGCGACGCATCCGACCATCTTGGCGGTGGTGTTGAGCGTGGCCAGCACGGAGCCGGGCGCGAGCACCGCGCACTGCCCCACCAGGGTGCTGTAGATGTTGGGCAGCAGTAGCGTGTAGAAGGAGGTGACCTGGTAGCACGAGGGGGTGTTGGGGCACGCGAACCACCCGCTCGGACAGTACTGCAGTCGCACTGCATGGCAGAACGCGTTCCAAGTATTTTTTGCACCATTAATTTAGTTTTTACGCACGGACACACGCAAAAATCTGACCCTGCTATATCGTGCATCCTTTCTCCTGCCTCTTTGTCCTGGATATTCATCCGTCGTTTGATGAATGCCCATCATTGAGGTCGTAATTATTAAAGTTAGTGCTATAATATTTATGGAGATCCGTGATGCCCACGGCGAAGGGAGGTCCCTGATGACGTTGCTATGAAACTATAAAATAACTTTAAAAAAACCTTAATAGCCCTACCGTCCTAAATGACCTCAAAATCAAACTGAAATCGGCAACCCGTTCCTAGGCCTATTAAAACAAATTATTTTTTCTGTTTAAACACGACGTTTCCACTGCATTCACACGTACTTACCATGTCTAGCTAGGAATAGAATCAGGGCGATGTTGCGCATGATGCCTTTAACGTTCATAATCAGCTTTGGGCTACGTTCGAGCTTCGAGCGAGCTTATTTAACTTGCCAAATTTCATGAAACGACATCGATGCGCGATGCCTACAGAACGTTACTATCGGCCGTATGCTGCGAACCTTATTTAGCTTAGCGCAAGATTGCGCTAAGCTTGCTAGCCAATGATAATAAGTCGTTTGACGATTTTGTCGTTTCACTGTTCAGAGTTCAATACGCTACGAATCAGTCACAGACCGACGCGCTGCAACTTAGGGGGCCCCAAAACGCGTAACTTAGCCAAGATAAGATGCTATCCATTATTAGATCCAATTCAACATCGTTTTTCAATGAATGATCTAAATATAGGCTATGATGGCTGCACGGCACACTCTACACTGCAGACGTAGTATAGGCTACTATCTACATTCTACACTCCTATCCCAGCCTATCTATGTGCCAGAAGCTGATCCGTTGGTTCCACTAATCCACTCTTATCGACAGGCAGTCACTGTGGTTAAAGTGAGCCGGATCGGCCCCCGGCAAATCCGATAGGCTACCTCACAAAATTGCCATATATGCGATCCGGCACCTTACTTTTTGTATGTAATACATTGATATAGGAGCGATCCGGTGCGATTTGGCATCTCACTTTTGAAGCAATCCCCGGTACCTCACTTTGTGGTAAAAAAAGTGAGCCTGATCGCACTTGCACCCCCGGATAAATGTATGTCAGTGCCCCCCGCCGTCCCCCGCTCCTCGCGCTCGCGATTTCGGTACGGAAAGGAAAGAGTTATCTTATATGTACTGCGCACCGGATCACACCGGATCGCACAGGGGCCCCACAAACTATGAGCGATCCGGGCCCTCCATTTTACACTTTAGCCACTGTAGGCAGGTGTGACGAATGAAGTAGGCCTACGTTACGTGGCGAAATGACTAGCAAGCTTGGATCAGGCTACTGGCAGCAGCCTGCATGCGTGGTGTGCTGTCATAGATTATGTATGCAGGGATAACTTTAGCAAGAGTAGTACTCCAAAAACGAGGTTTTTTTGGAACTCTACTCCGATTTAGAAATAGGTACGAGTAGCATTACTCGTAAAAATGGACGATGGTGGAGTAGGCCTACTTTTGGCCTACCCCTTTTTTGAAAGGCATAGGAGTGCACTACTCCTGTTCTATAAGCAGCAGGCGTAACGCTACTCCTATTCTTTAAGGGCTAATGTGAACGCTGTGTATATAGGCTAGTGCAGTGACTGCTAAACTCAGCAACGATTCAGGCTACTCTTTGCGATTATTCAAGCTATTTTATACTTTCGAGGAAATCTTTGACCTAAATTTTCGACATTCGGTCGAATATGCTTTTTTTCTTGTAGATATGAACTTTTCTTGAGGATTTGACGTTTTCTTGCGGAAGCGAACTTTTCTTGTGGAGGTCGTGATTTTGTGGTTGTTTTGTTTTCTTGTGGATATAACCTTTCATGCAGAAGTGAACTTTTCTTATGGATGTCAGCGTTTTTGTGTAGGCCTAAGTGTTGTTTTCTTGAAGATGTCAGCTTTTGTTGTGCATTCAAACTTTTCTTGTGGGCTTAAACTTTTCTTGCGGATATGAACTTTCTTGTGGATTTTTTTGTGGATGTTTTTTCTTGTAGATGCGCACTTTTCTAGTGAATTCGAACTTTGCGTGTAAAAGTAAATAGCGTTTCTTTTGCAAGCCATATTTTTGTGGATAGTTTGTTTTCATACGGATGTTTATTTTTCTTGTGAATTTTAACAGGGGCGGCAGCAGGATTTTTTGGGGGGGGAGGCCACAAAATAACAGAGGAGGCCACATTTTATCCCCCTCTCATGCAAAACTTACAACGGTGGAGGGAGAGGGGGGGTTGGGTTCTGACAGAATTTTTTGCTCACTTGCTAACAGGGCCTGATCTGGGTTCTAAAAAAGATGAATATTGAATTGAATTGATATATATGAATATAGAATTGACACTTATTTTCGCAAGGCTGTACTTATTTTTTGCCAAATTTGTTACATATTTGTTTGCTTTGGGTGCAAAGAATTAAAATATATCAAATTCATTGTTTTGTTCATCGCCATAGTCATTATTGAGCTTCTATAACCAAAAGATGAATATAAATTTACCAAGGGCTTTCGCAAAATAGCAAAATAATCGCAAACAGTTCAAAAAATTAATTTTTGGCGATTTAAGCGACTGGCAGATCAAGCCCTGCTTGCTATCAATACTCTAGTTTTTCTCTACAGGTCTTCCGAACCCTTGCATACAGCGTATTCGCCTACAACTAATCAGCTTAAACCTTTAACCAACCTTGGTTTGTTAACTTAACCAACCTTGGTTTGTTAACTGAAACCGACCAAACCTTCACAATTTCAACTGGAGAGGCCAGCTAATTAGCTGGGGAGGCCATCACCACAAAAAATACACTTTTTTCTTCTTCCATCATCACATCTCAATATCAATAACACTACGCTTACATCGTGGGGAGGCCATTCCACTTTTTTGGGGGAGGCCACTGGGAAGGCCAGATCTGAATTTGGGGAGGCCTCGCCTCATATGTGATCACATTAAACCGCCACTGGATTTGACCTTATCTCCTCAAAAACACTTTTCTTGACGATGTCATGTGTATTATGGATGTGTATTATGGATGTGCCTCGAGCGCATGTTCTCAGCACTAACAGTTAGAGAGCAGATTCCGGCAAGCCGCCGATTAGCAGTTTAATAACAAAACAAAGAGTAGTTACAAATTTACTTTGCACCGTAATAGAACCAATCGTTTCAGAGTTACTAATCATTTCAAACTGCAAAAACGCAAGCATAGATTTGCATTTGCATTGATCTGCTAATTTAGTCCATTAGATTTACAACAGAGGGAAACAAACGCAGAGGATTTCGGTTCGATTCGAGCAAATGAAGCAAGATGGTGTAAACTACAAGTAAACCACACACAAAGGGATGATAGTAAAAACTAAATTCGGGAACAAGATGTCAATATTGTGCCATTACAAAATATGCCACTGCAATTTCGTTACAAAATTCAACGTCAGTCGCTAAGCAAATTCAATGTCAAAGAAAGCAAAAACTATTTTAGTGGCATGTATCACTTGTATGGCATTTATACACAATACCTGCAGGTAATTTTCATGTGTACAATTAAAGTTCCCATCCCCAATTTAAACTTCCTTCTCTTTTCGACGCCGCCGCTGGCAAAAGCAGATTTAAACACGTCCGATGTGTCTCTTTATAATTAAAAAATCGTCCGGTTTCCGCAACTCGCTCAGAGCTCAAATTCTTCGCGTGGCACCGCCGCTTCAACAATTTCTGGAACCTTCTGTTCCAATTCCTTGCCGGACCCCTTGGACGCCACGCCGGAATTCGGTGCCGTGGTAGCAGCGGCGACGTGCGACGCCACAGGAGAATGAGTCGACCGTGACGACCGCCCGACGTTCGTCAACCACGGGTGCCTGCGTGCCTCCAGCACCGACAGCCGTTCGCTTGGTTCCGTCCTCAGCAGGCTTCGCACGAGGCACCGCGCCGGCCCGGAGACTGTCTCCGGAACCGTGTAGCGGCCGCGGCGGATTTTCCCGAAGAGCTGTGCGGCGACTGTGTCGTGGAAGGGGTACTGGCCAAAGAGCATCGTGTAGAGAACGACGCCGAGGGACCAGGCGTCGGCTGCGCGGCCCGAGTAGCTGGCAGGGGCGGAGGAGAGGATCTCCGGGCTGACGTACGCCGGGCAACCGTGCTTCTCCGTCAGGCGGTCGTCGGAAGCGTCGTCAAGGAGGAAGGCGTCCTCAAGGCCTTCCAGCACCAGCCGCGTCCTGCACACGAACACACACATGACTTCAATATCACGCAAAAAGGTCCCCAATGACGTCACTAGACGCCGAAATAGACTCTAAACCTTTTTTTTTCTTTTAGTTTGTACCGGACTGTACATGTATTTAGCACTTGTGTGCTACACACAAGGGCTAAATATATGTACAGTCCGGTTCTGTGCAAGAGCTGGCATAGAACCGCTCCCCCTTCATTAGTTGCCTCTTACGACTCGCTCGGGGAGCGCTGGGCTGCATGCTAATTCTTTGTTCCCCGGCTTGCAGGGGGCCTAAACCCATTATGATCACTACTATTATTAACAACTTCAACTGATAAAGCACGATCTGCGCAATGCACTCAAAATGAAGGACTTACACAAAAATTACTCATCCATTGTTCAATGGAATTTACTCATCCATTTATCAGTGGATTTACTATTATTGACCAATGAATTCACTCATTATTGATCAATGGATTTACTCATTATTGATCAATGGATTTACTATTATTGATCAATGGATTCACACATTATTAATCAATGGATTCACTCATTATTGATCAATGGATTTACTGATTAGGCCTATTGACCAACGGATTTACTCATTATTGATCAATGGATTTACCATTATTGATCAATGGATCTACTTATTATTGATCAATGGCTTAACTATTATTGATCAATGGATTTACTCATTATTGATCAATGGATTCACTATTATTGATCAATGCAATCACTCATTATTGATCTCGAATGAACTACTGAATCTTGCACACCTTACTCCATTCCACAGTGAGTTGTGTGAGAGATAATTGATTAATGATTAATTGATGATGATTGATTGATGATTGATTGATGATGATTGATCCATGGATTCACTCATCCACTGATCAATGGATGAGTAATTGATAAATTTTGAATTGTTATAATGATCGTGTAGACAACACAAATCACATATGTTAAATACATATTCTAAATCTCGTCGAGCCGGCGAGAATTCTGATAAACATTTCCTAGCTAGCAGCGCAGCACTGCAAAAATTCCGCAGTGTAGTACAATTATATAATTGAAATTTGGGTTTAACACCACATTTCAACATTCAATTTCATCAAAACAGTCCTGAGGCACTGAAAACTGTGACAGAAACCAAGATGCACATCTTGGACTTTGAAGTTCAAACTCGTTACATCGGGCTGGTTTCTCCAATACGGATTTAATGGTGGTTCAGGATTTAACCCACCTTTTCACATAGACTAAATCCTAAACCACCATGTTGGAGAAGCCAGCCCTTAGACTCTCATACTTAGAAACTCATAAACACTGTCATGGCATCCGGCTGCAAAAACTTAGCATCAGCAGTCCTCACCAGGGTACTAAACGTCTAATACACATGAAAACATGGACATAAGGAATATATGACAGAAAAAGCGTTTAGTTAGCTCACTACTTAATTTCAAACACCGCGCTTTTAAAAATGTCTTATCAACGACGTCACAAATGCACCATACACGAAACGGCTCCTGTTCTCCTTGGTCGCATTCACTTTGCTCCCACTGATTTTCAAGGATTTAGCATCAAATGACCAAACAGAATGGCTACGAAACAAAACAGCAGGGCTGCTCACCGCTGCTGATCGACGAAGACAAACTTCCTCAGCTTGAGGTCTCCAAGCACGACGCCGCGTCGGTGACAGCGCTTGATCGCTGACACGATCTGCGTGAAGAGTGTCGCGGCCTCTGCCTCGCGCAGGCGTCGCTTGCGCCGGATGTACGAGTGCAGGTCCTCAAAGCTGCGTCGGAAGAGCACATACGCGCGAGACGCACCAAGCACGATCTCTACGACGTCGGCGATGTGCGGGTGAGCGCCGCACTGCCAGTAGGGGGAGAGGATGTCGCGGTATCTAGCCAGCGGGAAAACCTGCAATGGGCAGAGTGAACAATTAAATGAGAGGGTCTTAAAGCGTTATATTTAATTAATTCGACGGAAAATTGTGAGACACGTATTTACGTGAAAAAACAGACCAGTAGCTATTGCTCAGTAAGGCGCTGTCATATAGTGGTTAAGGCGTTGGACTGCGAGTCCAGAGAACCTGGGTTCGAGTCCCCGCGCCGGCAACTACAAAATCATGCGTTACAGGCCACTCTTCAGCGCGGCTGTTACACACACAAGTGTCGCTAGCTGATAATCATCGCCCAGGGTAATTTATTATTCTGGTCGCGACAGGAAGGGCATTCGGCCATAAAAACCCAGCTCTACCAGTCTTCATCAGAGTGAAAAACGTCTGACCTGTGTGAAAACATGAACATAAACATAATAGAGGTCAAAAAGGCGGTTAGTTAGTTATATATCAATAAAATCACCGGTACCGTGTTTCTGACGGCCTTATAAAAATGGCAACTCAAAAGTTAAATTCAAATCTTTCAAAACAAATCACATTTTAATAATGCCACATTGAAAGTTACGTATAATTTGCAGGTACTGGGCGACATATATTACAAGACGTTTGCAGAAACCTACAATTCGATAACCAGCACAAATTAAGTTTTTCTCAAATATTGCATTAGCCTTCATTTTAATCTTTAACTTCAACTGATATTTTTCACTATTATTATTATTTATCATATCGCGCGCTAACCTTGCAGATAAATTCCTCATGAGTAGCGATGTGTAACGCCTTGTACGTGTCCCCCGTCGCTGTACTCGCTAGTTTCTCCACCAACAAATACGACCCGACGCATTCTATCGTCAGATCCGCCCCCGCTTCCCCGGACGAGGAAAACTGCGGAGCAAATCCGGGACCTCTGACGTTGGGACTAAGCGTTCCGCCAGGGGGCAAAATGTCTGTCAGTAAGATTTTATCCTTGAATGTCGAGAGACTAAGTGATGGCCGGAGCCCATCTTGTGTCGCGATGGTAGTACTCATAGATGAAGCTTTCGCTTCGTCACTCGCACTTTCTCTACTTCAGAATTAGGAATAAAAAAATTATGTGATTGTTGTTGATTGGTTTCGCTTTCGCTTGATGAAGTTTCAAATCCCCCTGCAGCTGCCTTTTGAAGAAGTATAAAACGCGTATAAATTTATAAAACTACACAAAATACCCAAGTTCTAGAACAATCCGGTTTTGCAATCGCGATCAAATTTGTACAAGTTCCAATTACTGTCTCGTACACGCCATAAGTTCTACTATTCTTTCTGTCGTACGAATAGTTACTACAAAGCCCAATTTGCCGAATCGCCAGGATTCCGTCGACTGAATCAAAAGGTGGTACTGTAATTTCTTCTTCGTTCACAAAGTTGTTGACAGAAGCTGCTTCACAACCGCTGTGTCAAATGATGTCGACAGTTTCACGTCGATGACGACACAAGTCCACGAATCGCGTGAATGTTTCCCGCTATTACGCAATCCTCAACACTACTACTTGAGACAACCGGATCAAAACAACGATTTCAACCGATTACGCACGAATCCAGTGCCCAAAAACAAAACGTTTCAAATCCCTGCTTCCTTTGTCCACGTTGTTTCACTACAAAAAATTCTCTCTATTTTCTCGTAGAACTGTCCTTTTGTTTACCCGCGTAACCGCTAAGCCGACATCCGTTTCTCCTTTATCCACAACACAAAGCTCTCCACACAAAAGCGATTTAAATGCCCAACGATCAGCCTACAACGCACCGTTCACGAGGTAGATCCCGTTGAATTAATATTAAACCCTTCCATCTAAAATTTGGATGAAATTCAGGACTAAACCAGGAGGAGTCCAGCTGATTAGTCTCCCTTTTATAATTAGTAGGCCTCTGATACTGCGCAGTAGCCGCTGGCCTGACACTATACTACGCCTTAACTACCGCTGCTGCATTGACGACGTTCCTCTTCATTCAGTTCCCAGTTCCGTGTTGGTTTCCGAGGGTCTGTGGTCCTTGTGGAGCGGTCCTGCTGCGGGTAGGATGTGGTCGGATCGACTACCGTGGGTCTGCCGGAGACCTGCAGGGAGGGGAGGACCGGGGTCTAGGATAAGTAGTCTCTGGATGGCGCCATTGTCTGCGTCGTCAATGAGTCAGTGCACGCTGCGGCGCGGGTTGATAGGCTAGTGTTTGAGGCTAGGCTGCATTAGCATGCGGCTAGAGCGCGCCAGGTAGCAGAATGAGGGAGACACGCCCCTTATCAGCTGATCTTTCGACTTGCATTCACTATTGAGTTCTCCTAGTATAATATTACTGTTTGTGCTTTATTTGGGGATTTACATAGTTGCATTGCCGAAAGCGACAAACATTTTCGTTTAATATGGGTGCGATGGGGTAACTTATTTGACTTTTTGTTACAGAAATTATGAATGTAAAATTGGCCTACAGAGAATTATGGTTTATTTCATTGGTCATTTTTTTATATGAATTTTTTTTCGCCTTCAGCATTATTTTCTTTTTAAGACTTAACGCTTGAAGCACTGCGTAACTTGCACTGCATTGGCGATTTGGCATTATACGTTCATCATTAAAATGTTGACTCCCGCACCTACGATTCAAGCAAATGATGTTTTTCCATCTCCGTTTGCATGACATATTCTTGGTGCGTTAAAAGTGCAATATACATACATACATACTCGCCAATTAATATTTTATCCGATTTTGGTGTAAAAAAATAAGCAGCGACTGTCAGTAAGAGTGAGAGTTTGGTGGCGATATTTAGTCGCAATGTTGAGTATGTGCAAATATTTAATGTTCGCGTACATTTCGGAACGTGGCCAGCGATTCTAACATTTTACATTATAAACCAGAATGAAATTCTTTGCACAAATTTAAACTAGCAGGGCCGCCATTCATTTAAATGCGAAATAGATTATTTTACAGTAAATAAAATATGACAAAAAACACCTTATTGCAGCTTTTTAAAATTAGGACAACATTTCAAGTTCCAAATAATCTTCAACGCGAAAGAGGTCAACGCCCATTAATGAAAAGAGCGATCCAATGAAATGAGTCGCCTGATGCAATGCAGGTGCGGTTGCTCAACGAAATCTGCGCCGCAATGCCATCAGAGGCCTCGCAGGCTAATAGGCCTTGCTACGGCTGTACGTGCTACACTTTTGTCATAATACTTTGACTTTAATCAATAATTACAGACTTTAGAAGGGATATGATAAAAGGACGATGAAATATAGTACTAAGGTTAGGCTTAGTTTGAGGCTGCGTCGGAAAAAATTTCGTTTTTCAATTGAAATTTTGTTGAAAAAATCTTAGTTCTATTTTACCCGATTTCTGACTGTCGAGTGCACAGACGCAAGGTCATCCTCTAGATGTGCCAGCAGCAGCCTAGGCCACGTCGCATGACGCAATAAGCTGACGACACGATGATTTCAGTAATCGACAAGTTCAGAGTACTGCGAAGGTCATTGGCACTTTGGCTTCGATCAGCGATTTCTGCATTAGTGGTCATTTGCCTTGGCTGACATTCTTGTGCTACTGTCGTTTTATTCAGGACATATCTCAAGAAAGTAGGCCGTGGGCTACACAACTGCTGATATATGTAATAAGCCTCGGTGTGCGATTGCCTTGATGCAAAGTTGTTATGCTATCAAATCATATGTTCGCAGGTCGGTGTAGAATCGCGTTATCAATAGCCTACACGAAGGCTAATCCAAATAAAAATAATATTGATATAATTGAACCTAATGATTGACCACCAATAACATCTAGGACCGTGCGAATTTGTGGATAAAGCTGAGTAGAGATTATTGCGAAATAAATTAGGCTATATTAATTTAAGTAACGTGCAGCGCTGTTTGGTATAGACGCGTCTTGCGGGATGACGCGTTGTCGCTGAACTTTGTTCAGTGTTCACATCAGGTCTTGCGACAGGATTCATGCAGCACGGTATCTTGCGGGGAAGAATTCTTCCGGGAAGACAGCCCGGGACGATTCAATGTGAAAGCACCATTAGGCTAAGGCGTTATGATATTATGGCGCTATTGTACCTGGTAGCCCAACACTAATTCTTGAAATACGAGCTATTGAAATCGTATGCAAATCGAAAAACATTGTAGCGCGACGACCGACGAGGTCATGTTTTTTATGGTCTGCGGCGTAAACATAGACGAGGACACGACAAACGTGCACGGGCCCTGTAGCAATTATAGGCCCTTAGCACTGAAAGGTCGGCCTCGTAACTAGTTCAACACAATGGGGGCCTATTTCATGCTTTCAGGCAACAAAGGATGGCTATAATCGGGGATAACTTTGGTAGAAGTAGTACTCCAAAAGCGACGTATTTTTGAAACTCGGATTTAGAAATGGGTAGAAGTAGCATTGCTCGTAAAAATCGACGATGGTGGAGTAGGCCTACTCTAGGCCTACTCTTTTTGAAAGGCGTAGGAGTACACTACTCCTGTTTTATAAGCAGCAGGCGTAACGTTACTCCTATTTTGTAAGGGCTAAAGTGAACTCTGGTCGTTAGAGTTGAAGGATTTATTTTTGACAATAAATAAAGCGTCATAAAGAATTGCATTTATACGGTCAGCGAAATGAATGAATTCATGATTCGATTATTTTACGTTGATATCTTATCGATTGTGTTTTCACAATTCTGATCACACTTTGAAAATAACGAAACTCAATTTTTGCGATGTATTTTAAGCAAGCGAGGTCTATAGGACAATACATGAGCTCAGACATAGACTGAAAATGGGTTACACCATCATCAGGACTGGATATGGGTTATTTGATTTCGTCTGCTTCTCGCTGTAAAATAATTAACAGATTTCTTCTGAAGTCATTGATTGACAAATCCGCACAACTATAGTAGATCCTGCAGTTTGTGTGCATATTTGTGAGTACGCCTACATGCATATATAGTGTAAAGGTGAACTTGAATCCTTTTGAGTGATAGTGGTTTTCAAACCATGCACATAGAAGTAACTTTCCTTAGAATTGTTTCATTAAGCTTTCGCCAAAGGGAGCGATAACGATTTTTATCTAGTTTGAAGAACATTGTTCCGAGACTTTCTTGAAAAGTTTATCGTCGGTTGCTTAAGCTCGTTCGTGAGTTCCTTGAGAAAAGACTTCGAGATTCTAATCTGGCCTGATATATAAACACAGAGGCGTAGCCGCCTGTGCGAAAGTGCACGGGGACGCGTCCCTTGGCGATGAGCCGCGTCTTGGTTCGTGTTGGGGACGCATTCCTCCGCGAGCCAGACGTCTCCTATCATGATTTTGCCAAGTCCCCATCCATATATAATTGTTCTGGTACCTTTATAAGAAAAAGCACTGCAGTGAAGAACTGTCCCAAAAATGAGAAGGCTAAGGCCTCCGTTCCACGATGCACATTATGCACGCAATTTTACATGCAATTTTGCATGCAATCTTGGATGCAACCATGTTAAGAAAATTACAATGTAAAATGTCCGTTGTCATGACAACGATATCCTTAACTGGGTTTCATGCACGGCTTGTTTCTTAATTGGGTTGCATGCACGGCTTGCATGAAACCCAGTTAAGGACATTTAACTTCTTTTTTTTTTTACAATACAATGTGTATTATTCCTTCAATGCATCTCGATATAAACATCAACATATTAAGTGATCGCATGCATAAAATTGTTATTTTCTTAATATGGTTGCGTGCAAAATTGCCTGCAAAATTGCATGTAAAATTCCATGCAAAATATGCACCGTGGAAAGAGACGCAATGACTGTTAAGATTGGAACAAAGGCAAACAATGATTTATTTTGACGTGGTAAGTTTGGAAAGATAGTCGATCATTTATTTTATTACATAGTAAGTTTAAAAAAAACTTCTGTCCCGCCTCCCGCCGCTTGAGAGTTCTGCACGAAAAAAAACAGGTCCCTGATGCTATCCCGATTATCACGGATCATGCGACTTGGTTCCTGTGTAAGCATGTCAACGAATTCACATAACATAATAGCTCAGTCTTGCGACTGCGTTATATATAGCACCCTTTTAAATGCATTTAATCAGTCAAAATAACACGAATTAAGTGACTTGATATACTTGAGCACTAGATTTTTTTAAAGAAATAGGTGTGAGCCTTTATTATAGGGCACGATAATGTACGCCTAATAATGCCTAATAACACTGGAACTGTTTCAATTGACATGGTAATCATCATTTCGAAATTGTGCAATAGTCGTTGTTATTATTGTTGTTGCTGTCGTTGCAGCTGTAGTAGTAGTCGTAATTAGTAGGAATAGGGAATAGCCTAATAGTTGTAAGCTTAGTAGTTCATGAGAAGACGACTGAAAACTAAACTGGAATGATGTAATGTAACCGCACGCGTGTTTTCGGAATCGCTGTCTTCGGGAAGACGCGTGTTCTCGGAAGTTCTCCCGGGAGCACGCGTGTTTCCAAAGAGAGCTAGGAAGATTCATCTTCCTAGCTCTCTCTGGAAGCTGCAGTACCCTACCTTTTGAGAACCGCGTTGGTGCCAAGATCAAGTCAGGCCACATCTTGAAGCGTGGGGTAATAAGAAGATTAGAAAGGATTGATTGGACTATTGGAGATGTACGAGTACGTCATTACACCGTCATGTTATCTGTTCGAAGCAATCTTTGAATGGCATTCTAGCAGCAAGTGCTTGATCGTTCCGGGCACCTGATATGACATTGTCGCGCAAAGACCGTCGCGGGATGTCGCTTGATAAGTTGGTATGCTGCAAGTACGTCTTAAGACTACACACTGCACAGTCACGGACGAATCGTCGTAATGCCATCGTTTTGACGTCGTCGCAGGAGATTAATTGCTCGTTTTGGAAGGTTTAACGACGCTTTCGTCCATGCATGGCACCGCGGCTGGTGAAGCGTAGCACAATTGGGGTTCAGCACTTAGCTGAGAGAGAGGGTAGGGATGGGTGGGAGGTTCGACGGCCCAACACTCATGTCGTTGCGAGCCCTGATGTAGACTTGAATTGGAGCTAAAAACCGTTTGAAAAGACTCAGCTGTGTTCTCTATTCAACAATATACAGTACATGTACAATTTTACATGCACTTAATGCACTCGTGAAAGTTGAAAGATCTTCTTTGACTCACTGCAAAATTTCACTGGCAGTCCTATCAATATGCCGCAGCTGCTGCATTTTTCAGTAGCGTTTGAACCCTGCATAAGCGATCTTAAGTTGGCATAATTTCGAGCACAATCTTGTGCAGAATGTGCACAGTGCAGTGCAGCCTCAATGTAGAGCGCGCATTAAAAAATCCAAAACTCCTGTCTCACGCGGGATATAAGTTAATTTCGGATGCGGACTGCGATTTTAACAGAAATGACAGAAATGGCTTTTGGAAGCGTGATTTTTCTATCCGTGGAAATGCGCAGAAGAAATGCCGAGAGGGTTTCTATTCCGTGGGGCACGAAGCGATTCATCAGTCGCAGACACGCTTCCTTCAAGTTATCAAATTTACTCGAATCCGATAGCCGTTCTACATCAGGGGTGTAGCCGCTTAAGGGACGGGGGGAAGGGTCCCCCACGCGGATCAGGGCGTCCCCCCATGAGCAATCTTGATCCCCTTGGAAAATTAATTGATGGGGGATGTGTCCCCCCCATGATATATGTTGGTCCTCCTCCAAGAAAAAGGAGAAAAGAACCCTGTTAATGGAATGTATGTCAGAACCCCCCCCCCTCCCCCCCCCCCGCTCGTGAGTTCTGTATTGAACAGCACCTCGGTCTGTTGGAGGGTTGCAGGTAACAGAATTGTACACTCGAGAAAGAAGTTTTGGGTTAAACAGTTGTTTTTTGGTCCCCCCCTTCCACCGCCAAATCCGTGGTTACGCCCCTGTTCTGCACTGACAGTTGAGAGCGTTTATAACACCAAGCGAAGTGACCATAGAACGTTACCTCAATTCAATAGTGAAACGAGATTCAGGACCACAACCACCGCAATAGCACTTGTCTTCTTTCAGTGGCTTCGACAATAACAAATCCTAATAATCAGAGTTCACTTTAACCCTTACAAAATAGGAATAGCGTTACGCTTGCTGCTTATAAAACAGGATTAGTGCACTCCTAGGCCTTTGAAAAAATGAGTAGGCCTAGAGTAGGCCTACTTCACCATCGTCCATTTTTACTAGTAATGCTACTCCTACTACTTCTAAATCCGAGTAGAGTTTCAGAAAAACGTCGCTTTTAGAGTACTACTTATACTGGAGTATCAGCAGGGACGTTATCCCTGCTGATATGCATTATGGACTATAAGTACATGTAGGGTTCTTTATTTCACAAGTGTCACAAATACGCTTGCACTTGTGGTATTCATGTATGCAGCATGGACACATTTGAAAGAGCTTTTCAAAAATTCAAATAACATAATTGAAATGATGTATGAAGCGAGTTTGTGCTTTGACGTTGTAGGATATGCCTAAACGCAGTGATGCCGGAACTGTAGGTGCAGGATCGGGGGGGGGGGGGGGGGGGCTGGT
>JAQIWG010004184.1:0-16485 GCA_034695025.1 Chamaedrilus cognettii | reverse complement strand
TCAGGAGAGGGCCCAGACGGGCGACTACCCGACTTTAACTGCTCTTTAACTGTATTTTAATGTTTTTCACTGTATTGAAGTGTAGCTTAATGCATTTTAACGTATGGCAATGGACTCTAATGTGTTTTAATGTGTTTTAATGTATTTTAATGCATTTTAATGCATTTTAATGTATTTTAATGCATTTTAATGTATTTTAATGTATTTTAATGTATTTTAATGCATTTTAATGCATTTTAATGTATTTTAATGTATTTTAATGTATTTTAACGTATGTATAATTTTTGTACGATGAATTCTCAATGCTTGTAAAAATAATAGTTTTAATCAAATTGCCTGCAACATTATTAAATTACTCGACAAATTGCTAAAAAAAAGATTAAACACATAAAAACTAAAAAAAAACAACTAAAATGATCTTCAACTAAATATGATCTTTAACCTTCATATCTCTCTCGGTCTGGTTGCCGTGTTTCAATCCAACACACACCATCTTGGATCTCTGATCGTTCATCATCATCACAGCTCCCCCCCCCCTGCCTGCCTCCCCCCTCCCGCTGATCCCACCCTCCTGCTGCGTTGATACTCCCTCCCCCAGGAGCCTCACACCTCAATCACGGCACCACCATCCCACCCACTCAACTCCCCCCCGGTCTTCCTCCTCCCTAAGAGCGGCATTTGCTGTGGTCTACCACAGTTACCCCCCCCTCTCCCCGCCCCCCCTCAGTGATGAAGCCCCAACCTGTTCTTCCACGCTATTGGCTGGAAGAGAAGACGGCCAGAATGAACGCCGGAATATGAGCGGGGGTTAAGGCTAATCGAGCCATGTTTTCTACTGGCACTTTTTAAAACGAAGGGAAATAGTGAGCCTTTTTGTTCTTTTGACGATACAGCTTGGAAAACTAAAAAAAAATTAATCTAACACATACACATTTTCTTTGACAGCCTCTCGGCCTTGATTTGTTTTAGCGTTATCGTGGACGATTGCTGTAAAGTTGAAACAACAATTTTAATAATTGTTGTTTCAACTTTACAGCAATCGTCCACGGATCGCAAATTTTAACAAAAATGAATTCTGCCCCTTTGACCCCCGCACTTTCAAAGCCATGCAGCGCCACTGGAGTCGTGGGCTGGAGTTTGTCAGGCTGTCAACAGCTGCCGGTCCCGTCATGCAGCGCGGCCTCCCGCCATGCAACGCGCTGACTCTTCCCAGCATGCCGCGCGCGCCCCCTGCAGACGACAGAGCGAATAGTCGGACGCTGACCACAGGTCCACAGTAGTGAAGCAGACTAGGGCAGTTAGGCAGTTAGGCAGAGACGAGCGAGGGGTTGGACGTGTCTGCTGGGACTGCGTCATCTGCTCGTGTATCACTGTCAGTCCTGCGATCGTCCGCCTGGGCTAGCCAATCTACAACGCTCTTCAGATGCGGGCATCGCTAACGAATCAGTTTCATAAGCTAGTCAGCCGTTTTTACGAATCTTTAAGATAAAATCGCGTAAGTTCGTAGAAAACCGTCGAGCACTAAGCAATATCTAAGCTACTTGTAGATATAAAACTGAATTGTTTAGATACGGCATAACCGCCCCCAATTATAATTAAACTTTAATGTAGGCCTAAATATGGAGATTATAGCGATAAAATTTAATGTATAGAAAGTAAGCGTAGCAACACTAGTAACGGTTGGCTGGGTTATATACGGATCCCGTTATAGTTGATGAACAGATGTGTGCAGACTTTAGTTTCCCCCTTTGCTCCAACTCTGATGATATTCATCATCTCGGGACAGCTTTCTTCTGAAGTCAGCACCCCCCAGTCTGTGTCAGCACCCCCGTGGTCATCCTCCCAGCTATCTCAGCGTGCCGCTAGTTGCCCCCCCTTTGCATCGTCCTGAGCCGAGCAGCTCTGAGTGTATGTATACAGCAGGGACTGGACGCTGTGAACAGAACGTGCAGGCAAGAGACTACCGCCGTCTGGGATAACATACACAGCGCGGATCGCGTGAGGCGAGAATTTACTCGTGGGACTTCTTGGACTCGAAGGACTGTGTATGTTAGATAGTGTGTGTACGAGGAGGATCCGTGAATCTGTTGGACGGGTTGTTTGTGCTTCACGCGCGACAGGCTGACGCTGTGGACTGCGTAGGAGTGAGGAGGATCGTGTTCGCAAGGTAACTATTGATGTAAGAGCCTAAGAGTCTAATGAAGCGTCATTATATTTGTCGTTGCATTGGCGAATTTGTGTATACGCCGCTGCCTGTAGTTACAGGCTCACAACTGTGCATCTGGACAGCTTGCAACTTATTCATTTATGTAATTATGACAGATTTAAGGATATACATTGACGGCTAGATTTCTGGTTATATTGCGGTTGGCACTGAGTAATGAATGAATGCATGCTACTGCAGCTTTGTGTCGTATATGCACTTTGTTCTGTGCAGTCGATGTGCATTGTGGCTTTACTCATCCTCAATATTTTATTCTGTGATGATGCGTCTTTCAGCATTGATGTGCTTCAACACAATCAATAATATCGCAGGCCTATACCACCACTGAAGCCTAATTCTCAATCAGCAATGCACTTGATCGGTATATCACCCACGTCCGGCCTTGATCCATTATATCTACCGATCTATTATATAGATCTAATGGCTGTCCGCGGCCCGCCAGTGGCTGCATTGTGCCCTGTGCCCCGGCGGATGCGAGGGTGTGGCCGGGGTGTGCCGGGGCAGGGCCGCACTACCTTGAAAGGACTCACAACCTCGCCCCAGCTCAGTGCAGACCAGACGATCTTCAATGGCGCTCACTCGCCCACTCTATTACATCGACTTGTGTAGTGATGAGTCCTGCATTGAAGGGAAGCAGTGGGGCTTGCTGTGATGGCTCTGAGGACTACGAGGGCTGATGGAGCGCAGTGTTAGACCCGATACATACGCTTCTTGCTGTAATTACTCTCTTTGGTTACTTGGTCATTAATCTCTTCATTTCTTCATTTGGTCGCGAACAGGAATTGCGCTGTAGTATACGTGACATATACAGTCACTGCAGGACAGGTGTCGCCACAAGTAGAGGCGGCTGTAGTTCTCATGATAACGCCTCTCATCCTATTCATAGAACGGGTCTCGCGTATAGGCCTATATAATGGCGCTATCATCAGCGTCTTTGATCAAGCGAGAAGTGCAGAATGGAGTGATCACCAACGTCCCAAGCGTGTGTTCGTCCGCTCCTTTGTTCGATGCATTGCCGTCAATTATACAATGTTAATATTTTATAGCGCGGCTAAATATTGAACATGTGAGAGTAGTGAACATAATACTTTCTTGTATCCTTTTGAATCATGCAATACTCTCCTTCGGATAAAGAAATCAAACGCGTTAAATTAATGCTGATTTAATAAATAGCTATTATATTGTGTTGTATATGGTACCTTTGACCGCTGTACCGGAAAGCATAGCACTGCAGACACGTTCATTCTTTCAAATAACTTATTAAAACGAGAATCGCTCGACAGCAGTTCTGACTATACTATCCCTGGTAACAAAATCAAGACGCTAGCCTTTCACATCGAACTGCTGCCCTACCGCACGCTACTTTCTTCCATCACCATTAAATCTGCGTTGCAGCTATCTCCTAAGCTCATTCCCCATTTTCCCATTACCCGTCGCCTGACCAACAAGTAGAATATATTGCCTGTGGGAGATCTTGGTTACAACGTTGACCGTGCGGACAAAACGCGCACACCCAACCCGCCGCTGATAATGAACGATAAATTGTGTTCAGATGCTAGCGTGCGCGGAGGCCAAGTGGTCCTCTGAAACAGGACACGGTGCCATTACTGCGTGGACCGGGCTTTATTGTGTGTCCACAATGGGTCGTCCAACCAGGGCCTGCTGCAGTGAGGGGCTGTATTCGTTTTTAAACGAGCAATCATCAAGGAGAGGGGGGCTCTTGAGGGCAGGCCGAGGTTGGCTGTTCGGGGCTAGTTTGGGAGCTTCTCCTTTTTCAACCCTGGCTAAGTGGAGGGGTGAAATTGAAAAAATAAAACTAGGGGGTATTCGCAGTGCATCTCTCCCACCAACATCAGCAAAAAACTATTTGCATCTCGATCGTTTTTATCTTTTTAACTCCAAATTTTTGCTGTTAGTGTTCTTCTTGTTTAAAATTATTCTTGCTTCTAATACTGACCGACAAAGGCAATACATTAGGCAATTATCACAAGTTTCGCAGTCTTCACAATTTTGGCGGCGCCTCCCAAATGTCGAATCTTTTCCTAACCTCACAATCCATATGGGGCTGCTCACGCACGCGAGGAGGAGCATGCTTGGGGAGTGGCTCCCCCTGGGTTAACGCTAGGATCTCTCCGGGAGCGCTCCGGTGGGGTCCCGCGTCCCGCTGAGGACTTGAAACAGGGAGCGTCCTTGATCCGGTGCGGGTTTACCTCTGATGTGCCCCTGACTGCGCACCCTGGTGGGCGGAACCTGCATAACTGTATAGCTAAGTCGATTGATGTGGTGAAAGAGCTGAAGTATTTATTGATCATTAGTTTGCTATTGGTTCTAGTGGATTTATATGCAGGATCGAAGAGCTGTAGTACTATACATGTCACGATCTTTGATGTGCTTACCACGGCATGGCACTACAGCGCGTAAAGATCCCCGCTTGTCAAATGAATACAGAAGCCTTCGCAGATAAGTTTAACAGTTTCGTTTAAAAATTTAATTAGAATTAGAATTTTAGTTTTGAGCTCTCTATGCTGTCAAGCACTGCAGTGGTGCGTATCTGCGTTTTGTACAATGTAGCTTATAGTAACTGTTTTATCGTGTTAACCACCCCCCCCCCCCTCCCCCATCTCACTCCATTATACAGTAGGCCAATGGCCTATCTTCAAGAGAAACTTTTGTGCATAATCGGTTCATCTAACGACCCTTTCACTTGCTACAAAACACATTGTTGTGTTGAACGGTATGCTGACCTCTAAAACACCCGAGGCTATAGCTGCTACTCTCAAGCGTTGTCTTCTTCAAGTGTCCCCACTCGGTCACGCTCTTCATCGGTCCATCACGCACTATAGTAGAGCGTAAAATCACGCTACACAGTGACCACATCGCGCTATGCAATTCACATGTAAGTGACCGTCCACAATCACGCCATACAGTGACCATATCACGCTATACATGTACGTGATCAGATCACGCCGATCAGGTTATTCAGTCACGGTCCTATCTCTAATCGCCGATCACTGAGCGGAATGCAGTAAATTACCGTAGTTCGATCCCCCGTACACGACGAACAAACCCTGACGCCCTTTGAACCGACCCCGAGTCAAAGGCCGCTGCCCGGCCAGTGCGCCGCTCTGTAGGTCTGACCGGGTTATTTATGTGCGTCAAGTTGAACATGTGGGAGACATTGGTGGGGGGGGGGGGGTGGAACAACTTCGACTGCCATGGGAGCGGCGGGGGGGGGATTGTGAGGGCAAAACAAATCAATGGGATCAAGACAATATTTTTGTGGCTTTCTGCCAAAAAGCGATAAGATCGTTTTTTATATATTTCTGTGGAGTATGAAGGACGTCGAGGGTCTTCAAATTCATAACATCTTCGCATTAGTAATCTTTGTTTGGTTGGCTACGGTGATGTTTGTGCACGCGAATTTTTTACAATGTATTTCCAAAGAGCCATGACATTGAGGAAAATAATTAACATTTTGACGACATTAGCCCCTAAAGAAATATCTGAATTTGTATTTCATGCTTCTGCCTCTGTCTATCAACAGATCCGATCTGCACAATTTCATAATTTTTCACGAATTCGGAGAATTAAACCACCCATTCGAAATATAGGCCATGGCATAGAGTGCCACGCCAATATTTGTTTAGGTAAATGCCAGAGTACCGCAGCACTTAAGTCCTCAAACGTTTACTTACCCCTACCCTCCCCCCTCCCTCACCATGGGCAAAATAACTCCTTTACAATATTCAAACACATCAAACACCTGTTTTTGATTCTAACGGACCCGGCCATTCTCTATCCTCGGCTAGTACTCTGCATACAGGGGCCTTAATGTATTATACTGGTCAGTGGGTCCCATGGTCCATCCCTCATCACGCCAAACAGACCGGGTCACTGTCCAGTCTCGCTGTCTCTACTCTCTACAGCAGTGATGCCACTGTTAGGGATGTAGCCTATCACTAGATCTAGGTATATTTTAGCTATTTATGGATCTGATTTTTAACCCAATTCTTAGATATCCGAGGAAATTTTATATGAAATTGCGCATTTTATAATAGGCGCTGGGGATATTTTTTTTATCTAAAATGTTATCTAGGGATATTATTTTTGCTGAGATGCCGAGAATCCAGGGATATTTCTGTTTGTTTCGATGGTAGCGCTGCTCTCTAGCCACAGGACTGGCTGCTGCGGTGTGTGTGTGATGAATTAAAGACGACCGGGTTGATTTCTCGAGAACAGATTTTTCCAATTATTTGACGATGATGTCTGCTCGAGATGGCCGATAAGTTGACACCTTGCAGTAGGCTGCAGACTTGCAGCGCTGTGGCTTCGTATACGACTGTCAGCTTGATTTAACGGGCGCTCCTCTAATCTAGTCAACATGAACAAACGCCGCTCTAATGGATAATTTAAATAAATTGTGATATAGGCCTACACTTAATGATATTTAAACTGTATTATATAATATATGGTGCCCTCAACATTATGGATTCTTCGACTCGTATTAGAATTAGTTATTTTCGAATCAAATTTTCGACCAACGAAAATATTCGAACGAAAAAGTATTTTTTATGAACAAAAACTTTAAAGTGGCAGTGTGGCACAGGGTGATAATTATCGAGGTGCGCCAATCAGCAAATTCTTTTTTTAGCGGCGCTTCAACTGCGTTCAATCGCTTCTTTGACAGCAGTATATTTTGCTTGCAAAGAATAAAGATTAACTAGTTGGCTATTTTAGATAAAATGCACTTTGCGACTTTGAGAGTGCGACTTCGTGACTTTGAGAGTGCGACTTCGTGACTTTGCGACTGCGACTTTCTGATTTTCCTTAGCAACGCACTCCACTCCACTCCAGCCTCCTCCTCGACACGCGCGAGTCTGTCTGGCATGGCGCTATCTTTAAGCTTTTTTCATCACTTTTCTTCGCTATTAAGCAGCAATATATGAATGAGGTATCAAGAATCCGAAATCTAAATCAAGAATAACGGAAGCATCGGTTCTAGCAAATTTAGCCTTACATGTCTAGCTCATAAAAGGCTTTTACAACACACGAATAAGCGAACATTTTATTTTGCTCGTTTTAATCCATTACATTGTGGGAGCTGGTGGATATGAATCTTGCAAGAGTGTTGCAAACTTGACCAATTACTTGAGCTGATCGTGATTTGAACTGACGTCCTGCAGGGAGCCTATTATAATATTGATAATAACAAATCAGAAATTCTACTCTTCTACAAAGTCACAAATTATATTTAACCGTCCAATTAAACAGTTCCGGTGCAAGGCATATCCACCATCAGAGGCTATAATATACCTTCACTGGACCCATGTACACTGTGGCATGCAGGGATGGAAAGGGGGGGGGGGGGCGGTGGGGGTCTGCGGTGACGGGCCTGGGGGAACGCCCAATCTTCTCCAGTTACACCCCAGCACACAGGTGGTGGAGAGAGCCTCTCCAGCTGCTCCAGTCTCTTCCATCCACTCCACGGGCGCCAGTATTCTCTTTCCATCTCAAAGCGGAGCATCAATATTGTTCTTGATTTAAAATCTTTGATTATGGGACGCATGGAAGACTTCTGCTGTAGGAATGGAGACCTGGAGAGGGATGAAGGTGGAAGTGGTGGAAGAGGTGGAAGCAGCTGCCTGTGCCAGTTGGCGAAGTTTGTTTGGGCGCTTGTGATGCTGTTATGGATGATTTAAAGGACAATATCTGCTGTGCGCCGTGTTTCCTTTCATGTTGCTACTTTGTCCTCAGTTCTGTGAACGTGCCTTAATTGTTTCTGCAGCCAGCAACAGAAACAACAACAGCCTGCGTGATCTGGCAGCTGTGTAGTCTTCATTATAATAAATCTCCTTCATGGATTAGCTTATATGCAAAATCGCTTCTCATGCCATCGGATAGTTTGTGATTTTGAAAGACGGTGTTTTAGCTAGGCCTGGGCGTTAACATGTGATTGAAATTCTTCTATTCATGAGATCGTTATTTATTGATGGCAAAAAGGCAGTTCTATGCAAATTAATACGCGCACGTGCATTGGGTGCAGTCCAGCGTAAGTTTTCGACAAGTGCTTCGCTTTGATGTCTGCCAAAGTATGACAATAAAATCGAGCCCAAATGGCGCACAACGACTCACAGCGCGGAGGTCACTCACCTCGCGTTTTCCGCACGTACAGCGCTGCTCGATAACCGCTAAACGCAGGCTACTGGATAGAATGATTCTGTTGCAAGCTTACAGCCCGGCCGTTCCAACAGCGATCAACTAACCGCATCATGAGAGGTAGGCTCAGCTTCGACCTGGCATTGCATCACACACCCCAGCCTGTTATTACTGCATCATAAGGCCCATCGTACGGCGGCATTATTACCTCCATCCACTGATCTCTCTAGGGCTGTGATGCGTGCACGTCGCGCACTGACAGCCCGACTAAGTGGAGTCTGACGGACTATGAAGAGACTACGAGGACACTGCGAGTGTGATGAGGACACTGTGACGGGATTACAATATCAAAGCGCGCAGTGCGCATGCGCAGACGTGCAGCAATGCGCCGAGGGCTCTGGGGGCGCACGGCTGCGGGGTCAACAAGGGGAGCGGAGAGCTCCTGACCCTGACCGACCCGGAGAGGGGAGGGTGTTTGATGTCGGGCCGACCGGTGGGATCTGAAGGCTGCTGGGTGGAGGGGGGGGGAGGGTGCTTGAGCTGAAAATGTGCTTAGAATGGAGAAAATTGACGTAATATCAAATGTTTGTGATGAATGAGAATAAAATATGAAATTAATCGAGTTAAATTTATTAGAGCACAGTCGAAATTTATGGGGCAATTATGAACACACACGTGAAGCAAATATAAAGATTGCAATGTGTGTTGAAAAAAGTACAATTGTGTACAGCAACCTCCAATATAGGCCCGCAAGTGATATAATGCAGCATGCAGCATTCAAGACACGCACAGGACATCATGGCTCAGTCACTGTGTGGTATAGTGAGGTACACACACAAGTAATCAGTGTATTTTGCAATTTTCGCAGGCGTCAATGCCACTGCGCAGACGCCCACTCCTCTCGCACCCACTCTTGTCCTTCCTGCTGTTGAATGCCCATAATTGCTTATATTCGCCACCCATGTTGTGTGGCCTGCTTAGGATCGACCAATTTCACACCAATGAAGCGTCCAATCGTTAAACTTTGTTCATTGACGCACAAAGAGGACCGTAGATAACGTGACGGATACTCACTGTCGCTATCGGCTCAGTGATTCAGTGATTCAGTGATCCAGCTCTTGCATCTCTCGCTAGCCTATACGTGACATTTCATCCAGGGTTGAACCCGCTAGCTTGCTCGTATAGAACCTTTCAGCTGAGATTGACTCGTTTAATCTCCGCGTTGAATCATTCGTCAACTGTCGCGGCTTTAGCAAGATTGCTCGGCGAGGGCTGATAACTGTGATTACTCGGCGTCTTTGATTCCTCCCGTCACTTCAGCCTCCCCTTCCCCTCATTCTGTACACTTGGCCTCTGAGTTATGTTAAACTGAGCATAATGTTAAACAGGGTTGGTATGAAATATGAATCGAGAGATTGGTACGCGTGTTTTTTCGGCATCATTTTGTTTGTCATTGAATTTTTTGTTGCTATTGTTGTTTAAATTACACCCATTTTGGTTCATTTAAAGATATTATTTATAAATCGTTAAATGGTTGTGTAGACGTTTTTTACCTGACAGATTGAATAGATTCGAAAACATTATTGAATACTTGTGTATCCGTTATAGGCTATGGCACATTGATCTCTCTAAAAACTCAAATTCAATTAAGCCAGTCCCTCGCAGCCCTCGCCTCCCTTGATCCTCTCTAATCTGAGCTGAATGCTCGTAACAGACGCGTCATCTGACAGCAGTCATCTGACGCAGCTCTATCGGCTGACTGACAGTCGGGCAGCTGTCTGTCTGGCAGGGTGGAAGGGACGATCAAAGGACTGGTCGGGCGCGGAGTCACCACGGAGGGCAAGGGGAAAGAATTAAGAATCACAACTTGACAGCTCTGCGTGAATCATCGGCCTATGATACAGATCGGCCTAGGATATAGACCGGCCTATGATATAGATCGGCCTATGATATAGATCGGCCTATGATACAGATCGGCCTATGATACAGATCGGCCTATTATACAGATCGGCCTATGATACAGATCGGCCTATGATACAGATCGGCCTAGGATATAGATCGGCCTATGATACAGAGTGCTTGGCGTAAAACGTTTGTAGGTACGCTCCTCTAGAAATTGTGTCATGTGAATGTGAATTGATTTTTTTTTGCAAGTGCACTAATGTTTTGTCAAATATTTTCGGAAATCTTCTTAAGTGCCAGGTTAGGATGATTAGTAGTGCATTTTATTGCCGATAGCATAAGTTTGGCTGATAGCATAATTTATTCAGCTGCTATAGGCTAACGAATGACTAAATTTTAAAATAAATTTCGTACTGTTATTATGACGTATACATGACATAGGCAATGGCATGCTGTTTATGCTGGTACCGTGCTATTTATGGCAGTATGGTAACAGAGTCTGTATGTTTGCCATTCGTGCATACTTTTAAATCGATATTTATGAAAATTCTGGTATTTCTAGGAAATAGCTGAACGACTGTGGATATCTGAGATTTTGACACTATCGATCTCATTACTTCACATATTTAGCTACTTCAGATCTGCGCTACAGAAGTCGAAGCTCAGGATAGTTCCATATAGTACATGTAGATTATGCGCATTGATACAGAAAAAATATTGCAATCCTTCATAGATGTCAAGAGCTTTCACCCAAGTCGATCATTCTGTTTCTCATTCACACCCTACAGCGCCAGCCTGCCAGGCCTTGGTACACGTATGAGGATTCAATTAGTGCGGACTGTTGATGCAATTACCCGCCCTCTCGCCGCGCCAGATAGCGGACATTAACCGCTAATTATCCATCAGAGTTATGACACTGTAAACAGCCAGCCCAGACCCACTATACAGGCCCTATTACTCACTGTGCCACGCACAAGATAATACCCAGAAGCCATGTCGAAGTCCCATTCCCCTGGGACACACATTCCTCGGTCTACATGTATAACTTAACTCGGACTGCGGAGCCAGGACGTAGCCTACTTCGAACCTTAAGTGTTCTAAACCCGAGTCTTGGTTGAGGATCAGAGTATCGTCTTCGTATGGCCGCCGGACAACTGTCTGCGCGGCGCATACATTTGTTTTTCCGCCTCGCTACCCGCCGCCAAGTGTTACTTAAGCTTACATCAGATCTTCATTCAGTGTAGGGCCTCGGTGAGGGTTTATTACGGGCGCAGCTGCGCGGGGTTGCGTAGTGGTCAGTGACGTTTTTCGCTTGATAGAGCGGGCGCGGGATCAGAGCCGTGACACGGGGCGACAGCTGTGGGGGGGGGGGGGGTGTAGTGAGGCATTAAATCGTTTCGACTTCTCACGGCGCAGGCTCGCTCGCTGCAGCATTCAATTAACGTTATCGGACACTTTGCACTAGCATGGGACTAAAAGTGGGATTGATTAAAAATGATCTAATATATAATCTAGGCTTAACAAGTGTAGATACAAATCTAGGCGTTCAAAGTGTATCATACTGTTGCTTTGATATTTTTATTGCAGTCAATTTCTGTAAACATGACACAAAGATAGCTATAGAAAAATGTACGGCCTAGTTTTAAAATGGACACACGATACACACGATACGAGGCACAGATAACAATGACTTAGTGAGTCTAGTCAAAAGCCTTGGAACACTATGCAGATACATTACAGGCCTTGCTAGGCATACAGAGTCCAAACTAACGTTAAAATTGCAGGACACTTTTACTTAACGTGTGCATCAATATTATATTGTTTTATGTCCTTGATTCAGGTCTACATGTAACCGAACTACTTTCTGCTTATTCTGCAGGTTCATCAATCACCCAAGATCAAGAGACAAGCTCTTCGGTCGAGATGAGTCGATCATTACAACCCACCATCAGCCCTTCCCACCCCCTCTCCATGCGCCTCTTCCCCCACCCCTCCACCCATCCCTTGTCTCAGTACCCGGCAGCAGGCTGCTCGGGGACCATTACAACCCCCGCACTTTTCACTCCGTATCAAGCGCCACTCAGCTCTTCTTCAAAGCAACACCACTCTCTATTCAACTACATTCAACCAGTGCCAAAAGGCGATCAGCCGAGTTCTTTGCATCCAGCCCCCTCACTCCCAGCCCCCTCACTCCCAGCCCCCTCACTCCCAGCCCCCTCACTCCCAGCCTCCTCACTCCCAGCCCAGCCCAAGGACCGGGGGCTGCGCGACCCCACCAGGTCCTCCCGGAAGCACAGGGCACACAGCGCTAGGAGGGAAAAGCACTATCGTCACGCTGCTGATGAACGACGCTACTGCGCGGTGACAAGGGAAAACAAGGAGAACATCATCCCAAGCTCCTTGGGCCCTGAAGCAACGAGCTCGCAGACCAGAACGTCGAGCATTAGAGGCGCGGGGGCTCTCGCCTGCACAGAGTTCCAGCGGGTCCCTCAGAGCCGCGCAGTCGTCAGGCAGCCCCGGGGTGATGCGGCGCCCTGGCGCCCCGTCCAGACGTGTCAAGGGAAGCGCCTGAGTCCCATTGAGGAAGACTTGATGCCTGCGACGCTTCCAGCGCTGCCTCCAAAACCTGCGCAAGCGGAGCAACCACGATGGAAGCGCAGAACGGATGATGGGATGATCTGTACGGGACTGAGCACTCGAGGTGGACTAATTAATGGACGGGATTTAGATTTATCTGATGCTGCTCGAGACGAGACCGTAGCAGTGTCGACGCCCTGTGAGTTCTGTTCAGAACTGAGCGCGGCGCGGCTCCCCCTGTCGGCCAAACACAGCGGCTGTATGCTGGCAGCGCTGCAGCTGGACCGCTTCAGGCTGCTGCTGCTGCAGCGACACGGTCCGGCCTACAACCTGGGCCCGAGGCTGGGTCTGCGCTGTGGACAGATGGATGCACAGAGGTGTGGCAGCGGACAGGAACAGTCGGCTTTGTGTACAAACAACTCGCACTGTGCGCGGCATGCGTGTCAGAGGGGTGCACAAACACATGGGGCACAGAGGGTGGTGCAGCTTACGCAACCATCTGTGGACACGGGCGCAGGAAGGGGGGTAGGAGGGGCAGTAGTAGGGGGAGCATCGAGGAACAATGAAACCTCTATCTGGTCTCCTTCATCGAACTCATTGGGCGGTAATCTGAGGGGGGCGGGTTCACTCCCACGCCCCCCCACCCAGGGCAAAGAGAGCACGCTCGTTCCGCGGGAGGAGGGGGCCAGCGGGAGGGGGGTAGAATCCAACAGCGTCTCACCCTCAAACCTCAGCGAGCGCTACCTATGCATAGTCGCTCCTAATTCGCTGGAGGGCGCCAGCGGTGAGGATTATTTAGACGCGCTGGGTGATTCGCTAGGCGGCGCCAGCTGCTCGGCGGGGTTTGCCCATTTGAGCTGCATCACGGGGGCGATGGGTAGTTTTCACGAGCAGGCGTCCAGCGGGGAACTGAGTGGTGCGTTCCACAGCACGTTCTGTTACCCCCTCCACAGCACAATGAACTGTTCCGCGGCGAGGGGGTATCTCTGTGACCCGCTCAGTGGATCGGCCGACTCGGGGGAGGATAGGCAGTTATATGGACTCGCTGAAGTGGAAAGCAACTGTGAAGAATCCATGGACTGGTCGGATGACGTTTTGTCAAATAGGCCTAATCAAAAATCCCCATCAGTGGTCAGTAAGTCCATCAGGTCCGATGGGCCGCATACAATTCCAGAGCAAATTTTGTATTCCGCTGGAAAAATGCTTGTTTCCGATTCCCTTCGTTTTCTAGGCCGGACTATAAACTTTGGTGATACAAGCCGGGTCTCTGATGTGACGCAGTCTCAACGGCCTGGCCTCGCAACTTACTGCATCACGAGTCACAATGACGTGACCAACAATAGTGCTTTGCGCAATTGTAACGTCACGAGTGATGACGTCATCGTTACGAGGCAGCGCATGCGTCGACAGATGGCTCTCAGCGACCTTGAGACGACGACCAAAGTCAGCGAGCCTCACGTTGATTCGCCGTGCGAGGAACGCCCACTAGGGGCCGCTACCGATGGCTCCGCCCATTCTTTGTACCACCAATTAGACTCCTCCGATTACACAGTGAAAACTTCATTAGATCCTGCGTCTCTAGTTGTGTCAGATAGACCACACCAATCAGATGAACACACCGTTTGTGAAGTATTGGCCAATCACAGCTCAGATCTCGGTGTTGATCGCGACCAATCAGTGATAAGCAGTAGTCCCAGTTCAAGGTCGTCAAGAGTGGTGGAACAACCTGACTGCCCTTTAGCCCAAGTTCTGATAAAACAGTCGGACTCAGCTACAAGCATTAAATCAGTTGCAGATGAGAATATTGCTGACTTGTTATTCTCTCCAGCTCGTATTCCTGTGAACGTAGTCAGTTCCGACAACACTCCATGCACCGCGGTTCTTAAAGCAAAAAAAGAACGAACTTTTGAGGAGATCTGGGCTTCGGGTGTTTTCCAGGAGTCGACCTTAGACTGCAGCGACACGGGGTCAGAGGTGGGGTCGGGCTGCACTTGCTTCGTGCGCGTGTCCGGTGCACCGCGCATAAAGTCGCGCACGATATCGCGCGGTCGAAAACGTGCGATCGTCGAGAAGTTGAAGAGATTTGCGCGCTGCGTGCGGCAGGGGCGCGTGACGCGAGAACTGGAACAAGAGCGACGTGGGGAACAAGAACTGGAAGAAGAGGAGTTACGAAAACGTGATAAACATGAGCAACAGGGGGCGCAGCAGAAGCGTTTTAGAAGCAAACTTGAGCAGCTAGGCGACATCTAAGAATAGTGATTGACTATGAGAAGAATTCAACATCTGATCTGATTTATAGAAATTTAGCAGATTTGACAACTAGAGGTGCCATCTTTTGATTTGACCAAGGACTGGTATCTTATCGAAGTTTGTGCTTAAACATTGAGGAATCTTTTTGTAATATTTATCATACTGCACTGTGCACACAAAAAACTATCTTGAACAAAATAATGGAGCCTTGCGTCCAAACAGTTTCCTATACTGTAGTGCCAGCAAGATCTTAATTGTAAGTGTAATAGAACAGTGGCCTATATAGGCTATTGCGCATTTAACAGCTGGCAAGTTGACTTCATTAGTAAAGAATTTTGTGCTATTTATGTCATCTTAGTGATGAAACAGAAATTAATACAGATTGCAATAATTATTACTTTCATGAGGAATGTGCAAGACTTTAATTAATTAATTATAAGAGCGCTGAATGCACTGAGGCTAACGTTATGGGCTAACTAGCGTATTGCATGTAGTCTAATCAACTAATCATAGGCCCGCTCATTGTCTGTATTTATTTCGTATTTTCTTTCATTCAATCTGTCTTGTAAAGATTGTGAGTTAAACTGTGAATAATTTTGTTTTCTTGTTCCTGCGAGCTTAGTCGCAGGGGATGATGCTATTATGAAGGTTCAATACATGATAGAACTTCTTTTCTAATATTCTATCACGGTTATCACAGGAAAAGTATACGCAGGCTATCTGTTTGAGTTCTAACTGTATAAGGTACTTGTCTGTTACACGACCACCAAAACGACTACATAGTATAGAATAGCATATGGAACCTAACCCTAACTCTAACCCTAACCCTAGAACCTGAATGAATTTGAATTTTTGATTTTCACTTCGTCATTACATTTTTTACATAGAATAAAAAAAAAAAATTTGGTGGTCGTATAACAGACAAGTACCCTGTATAATTATACAAGGTATACACGGATACAATTAACTACACGGTATGCGAAATGTTTAAAAAATATTTTAGGACTGAAATACGAGACAGGACGGATAGATAGATAGCCCTTGCATAGGAAATAATGAAATGGAGGCGATTCATAATTCTTTGGCTCAATCGTAGGGGGCCTTCTTTTAGAGTATTGTTTGGCATAGGCATACTGGCATACTATTACTCAGACGTTTCATGCTACTTAGGCTACTTTTTAGGCTACCAAAATACATTAAGCCTAAACAATTATGTAATCAAACTAACAGCTCGGCTACTGGACTAGTCTTGTAGCGTAGTTGTCGAGTTGTTACTCGCAGCGTTCTTAATTTGTCTTGGAGTCGATTTCATAGTCGTTCCTCAACTCCTACCTCGACTCCTACCTTGACCTAGAAAGACAATTTAACAGCAACCC
>JAQIWG010004183.1:0-16485 GCA_034695025.1 Chamaedrilus cognettii | reverse complement strand
AGCAGCAGGCGTAACGTCACTCCTATTTTGTAAGTGCTAAACTGAACTCTGGGTGAGAGTGACGTTGAATTTATATTTAACAAGAAGTCCAATGTGATTGGTTGAAAATCACATGCAAGTTACTGTATATTAACATCACAGACGCCTAGAGTGCGCAAGCATTAGCTGCACAATACAGCAGCAAGAAGCATTTTTTGCTAAAAACGGAAGTTGATTTGTATTACGGGTATCGGTTGTTAATTATTGTGATTGGATGTGAAAGGGTCATGAACCTGTCAATCAATTGTTGACGGTTGGTAATTGGTTTGGCCCGCGGGCCATGCTTCTCCCCCTTCATCCCCATACATCCTTCATTCTAGAGGCTGTAGTGATGGGCCTTGATTAAGATGCGTGTCCACTACTAAGAAGTCAACGAGTGGTCTAGCTGCAGATTCAACTGAGCCTTTTTACTCCTAGACCAAATCACAGCCTTCACTAACGAGAATTGATTGTTGTTTTTGATTCCTCAGACCAGGGGGGGCAAGAACTTAATTTACATACAAATAGCAGGGGGCAAACGCTTGCATTTGTACGCTAATATTAACTTTTCTGAGAGGAGGGGGGGCAGAGACCCCCAGCAAGGGGTCACTGCCCGCCCTGCGCCCCCTCACGCTATGGGCATGCTTCAAGAGTGCTTTTATCTCCCCATCAGATGCGGATAGCTCGCCGTCTCAGAGCGAAACGTTTACAGTCCTTACAGTCTTTATAAGTCCCTCGGGAACGCAGCACCGAGGGAAAGGAAAACGAACTAATAATTAATAATAATAATAATTATAATAAATTTCATAATGAAATATGATATTTGATCATTTTAATAATGCACACACACGTGTACAAAACACGCGCGCGTGTGTGACACTGTGTGTTTGTGTGTTTTTAGCCGATCGCTTCACTCAAACAATCGGACTCAACTGTAGTGCCTCAGGACAGCATCCTATCAGTGCTGCAGCATCCGCAGCAGCAGCAGCAGCAGGAGGAACAGGAGGAGGAGCTGCTGGAACAGCAGCCGCAGCAGCAGCCGCATCAGCCGCTGCAGCAGCCTCAGCAGCAGCAGCAGCAGCCGCAGCAGCAGAGCAGCCATAAGGTGTTGGAAAAGCAGGCAAGAGAATTTGTGTCATTTGCGCAGCTGCCAGACATTCGCTCTTTAGATAACAGTACAGTACACTTCCATCCAAAAAGTCCTTTTTGGTCATACAACTCGCGTGCTTCTCCCCAGCTTTCTCCATTCTCTATTTACTTTTCTAGATCTTCTCTTATTTTCATGCCAATTTCAAACTAGTATAATGCACGTGAAAATTTCACCCCTGCAGGCCGGGGAACAGAGAATTGGCTTGCAGCCCAGAACTCCCTAGGCGAGTCGTAAAAGGCGACTAAAGAAGGGGGAGCAATTCCATCAATTATTAACGAAGTTGTTTGAACGTAACCAAGAGGTTCCGACTTTTTTGGAACACGGTGTAGTAAGTGTTCTATCTGTGTCCAGGCCGACCAGCCGAGTGGCGCACACGACCCCCTGCTCCCCTCCCGCTCCAAGCTGACGAGTGCGGAGCAGGTCCAGGAAGTGTACGACCGCTCCTCCACGGGGGACACCCCCACCACCGAGGCGGAGCCGTCCGTCGAGTGGGTGCCAGGGTGGGCCACGGGGGGCGGGCACGACGAGGGGGAGGAGGTGGTGAGGGCTAATGATGTGCTGAAGGTGCTGCGCGCCTTCACCGAGGCGATGAGTCTCAGCCGCGCCAGGTCTTCTTCTTTTCTCCTTTACAGGGCTCGTTCGGGGAGGAACTACTACACTACCGTACACTTTGCTACACTTTTTGTGTGAATTGAAAAGCAGATTATTATATAAGCAAAACGATTTATTATTGGTAGTACAAAAACATACATGCGTGCAATGTCATCGCCATGAAGCAGCGTAATCCTAACCTATAATCTTGCAGACCATCTAATGGCAAATAATGTCTGTACTGAAAGAACAGTCATTCCTATCAAAATAGCATGCGCAGAGTTCAGAGTTTGTAATACACATCAGAGCAGTGGCGACGGAGCGATTTCATTTTAGGGGGAGCAGACTGTGCCAGAAATCACATTTGAAGGGGGGCATTACCCCCCTAAGAAATATAAAGGGGGGCAATGTTTGATGTTAGAAAATTTTTGTTAACTTGTTGGTATTAGTTAGTATAATAGAGCTATGGAGGTTTATATGATATGATTTATCAAGGGGGGGCAAGAACGAAATTCAAGGGGGGGCGCTGCCCCCTCATAAAATTTTAAGGGAGGCATTCAGTTGGCTCCTGCAGAACAATCTAAACTAGAAAGTTCAATGGTACACAGTTGAAGAGTGAAATTCTGAAATGGCGCAGTGAGATCAAGGCTAACATTAGCGTATTTAGAAAGTTTATAGTTTTTGGACTTTTCAAACTTAGTGTCATGACAGATTGCTCGCATAGCAAGATTGATCTGTCGCGAATGATAACGATGTGAGGACGCAGAGAATTGAACAATATATGCAGAGGTTTGTAGACGAGACCCGGTCAATAACAATAACAATAATAATAGTATTATAGGCGTTTAATATACAAGAAAATAAATTAAAGCATAGAATACAATATCAGCGGCTAAATAAAATGCATTAAAAACATTTAAATACAATTAAATACCTTAAACTACAATAAAATACATAGTCCTACGTTAATGTTCATTGAAATACATTCAAATGCAATGAAAGACATTAAAATACATTTAAAGTGCATTCAAAGTCGGGTAGTCGCCCGTCTGGGCCCTCTCCAGACGCGACCCTATGTCTGCCCCTCCCCTAATAATAATAGTGATGTTGTGTTTAACGTCCGTTTCGGCGTCCGAAATCATCATCGGGGACGTGGAAGACGAATTTAGATGACCTTGCCAAAGGATGCATGAAGTGACTGTCATAATTTGCCACAACGATTCGTCTTCTTTGTATGTGAATCTTGTCAGCGTATTTGTTTGAGAGCGATGCCTAAGGGATTTCCACCCACTGCTCGCCGCTGCAGCCGATTTGCGCTACCAGCGACACCAGACCCGTTTATAGTCCCGTTCTATTTGGAAGACTCAAACAAGCCGAGAAATTGAATTCTCTGTTTATGTGAAATCTTCTTCTTCTTCTTTTCTGCTGCAGGGTGCCCAACATGTTTGAGACTCTCTTCAAGCTGCCCATGCTTCACCCCGCCCCTAGTGACCTCGAGATGTACATCAACCCCCCTGAGGAGACCCCCGGCACCCCGAAGACCCTCGTGGAGCCACCCAAGCCCAACGGCTCCTACGAAAGGGCCGAGGCGCTGAAAAAAATTCGACGAGAAAAACTGCAGGAATTCCGAAAGTAAGTAAGTGCAGGGAGAATGTTCAGACTGGGAGTGCTGTAGTTGCTATGCGACGCTGCGGGACGGCGTCCCACCGGGCCGCTCAAGTGTTTCTAACAGGGTACAGCCAGGGGCCGCACCAGTGTGGATACCACAGACGTGAAACACGGTTGAAGGGCCGCTGTATGTGAAATGAGGGCCACTCCGACTAAAAAGGCAGAAGAGCGTCCTGCTGTGGCAGAAATAACAGCTACAGCACTGGGAGTAAGATATATTAGACAATAAGGCATCGCAGGGTATTGGTATAGGTATATTCTGTCTGGGAGTAAGTTTTAGTAGAGAGTAAGGATTCGCAGGGAGTATGTTCTGTGTTGGGAGTAAGTGATATCGGAGAGTAAGTCATTGCAGGAATATCATATCTGAGAGCAAGTTGTATCAGAGAGTAAGGAATCGCAGGGTATTGCAGCAATCGAGTTTCAGTACGAGTTGTGAAAAAGCGACTAAAGAAGGGGGAGCGGTTCTGTGTCGGCTCTCTTGCACAGAACCGGACTGTATATAGCCCTTGTGTGCTACACACAAAGGCTATATACACACGGTCCCTAAACTACCAAAAGCAAACAACCCTCCTTACAAAAGCAAAAGATTGACCCATGAACTGACTCAGAATAATTGAATAATAATAACTTCTTCTTTGAATTTGTTTCTTGGTGTTTATAACATGCGCTGTTTTCTTTGCGGTACTTATTTTTTGTTTTTTTTGTCAACATCCTTTTCAGTCGTCCGTAAGTAACTGCCTGTTAAGAGTTAAGTAGGGGTGTATGCCCGTACGGAGATGTTTGTTTCTCCTTTACTCAGTCCTTGTTGTTTCGCACAATTGAATCATTGTATGAAACTTGGTAAAAAAGATCAAAAAGGAATAATTAAACCTCTGAAAAAATCTGTGAAAAGCACTGATTGATTGTAAACGCTGATGATGGTGTGCTGGGGTGCAGTGACCCCGGTCACCAGGCGGCGCTGAACGCCCTCAGCGGCATCAACGCGCGCGACGACAGCGGGGACAAGGAGTACTGGGCGCTCTACCCTGGGGTCATCTCCGGCGACAAGGGGGATCTGTGGGAGGCACTCACCGAGAGCCTCAACAAGTACTAGTGAGTAGTGGCGTGTACTAGTGAGTATTAATGAAAATAAATTAACTGAAGACACAAAAACAATGCATTGAGTCTTGCGAGCAGATTGCGGTAAGATCTCTTCCATGAAGGTAGCCAGAAGACCTGATGTAACTCAAGCAGACGACATGAGAAAGAGTTTCCTTTTTTGGAAAGGTGTCGTAGTGTCGATGTGATTGCTGTATACAGTCAGGTGCTGCTGGGGCGCGCGAAGGTCATTCAGGAGACGGAGACGATGAGGCGACAGAACGTCGAGCTGCGCTCTCTGCTGCAGCAGTATGTCAATGCGCCGGTGAGCAACTTACCCCTGACTTACCTTTAGACTTACCTTAGATCTGCTCTTACTGATGCAGCAGTATGCCAACGCACCGGTATGTAGCATACTCTTGACTTGCCACTCGACTTACCTGAGATCCGTGCTTACTGATGCAGCACTATGTCAATGCTCAGGTAAGCCACTTACCCCAACCATACCTTTAGACTTATATTAGATCTTCACTCAGTATTATAATGCAATAATGAACTTATAATTTTTGATTCATAAAATAAAACATTAATTCAATGGCTTTTTTATAGGTACAAATAGCGTGAAATTTAGTTTCGTGAATCTAAGTTTAAGAGTAATTACAATGGCTCTGCGCCTCCATGACCTCATTAACTTGTCTATGACCAATGTGACACATGACTTGTATGTAAACAAGGTGACACATGGTTTGCATGTGACCAATGTGACACGCAACTTGTCTGTGACCAATGTGACACGTAACTTTCATGTGACCAATGTGACACGCAACTTGTGTGTGATGAAGGTCACACATGACTTATACCACCCGCCAACTAAAGGACTTAAGCTCAACATCACGTCATCTGGCCTCACACAATGACATCACACGGCGCTGCTGCTGCCACCTAGCGAATGCACGAGAACCACTGCCTACACTGCCACCTACCGAGTATAGGCAATAACCGCTACTGGGTAGAAATGTTCGAAATTACTTTCGCTATAGTACATGTTAGTTACAAAGCACGGTTGTGCATTGATTGGACAATAACTCTTTCTTTTGATGTTAATTAGCAATTGACAATTTCCTGTTCTGCGTGCAAAAATGTGCGAATGTAGAAAGTTATTTATGTTTACATTAACAAATGAAATTTTTGCGTGCATGTGATTTTCCCGAATTTTCCCGATTTCGCGAATCGGAAAAACGTACGAAAATGAAATGCGCGAAAATTAACCTACAGAAGCTATATTGTACGATGTCATTTATAATGGGCAGTCCTCAAAAATGCGAGAGCTAAGTGCAGCTAAATTTCAGAGAAGCAAAACTGCTAAAATAACATGCAGCTATAATTTCATGTTTGGGATCTGATCGTTCACCTATTATTTCTTAATTCTCCTGATTTTCGCGTTTTTGGGGAATGCCCATTATAAATAGATTTCGCAGTTTTGATTTACTGCGTGTAATTTTTGCGAGTTGTACCGATTCACGAAATTCGTGAAAATTACATGCACGGGAAAAATGTAATGTTTCACAGTAATAGTGGACCATCAGCAAAAACGCGAAAATTAAGCGCAGCAAAATTTCATGTTTTGCAGTATTCGCTGAATGAACTGTTGCTCGTGTAAATAATTGCAGAAGATTATCTACTGAATACGATTTTAATGAAATGAGTCATTAGCCTGGATTTGAAGTAGAGTGCCATTTATGTAAATTCAATGAATGAACCAACAAATTTTGCATTTGTTGCATGAAGAATGACTGCTTGTTGAGCTGACTTAAGAAAAAATTCAGATCAAGCCTTTCGACGATTGTGCTAGTATATATACTAGCTAGCAGCGGTTTCAGGCTGATTTTATACTAAGTTCAATTACATGCGAAAAATGCCTTTGTTGTACACATCACAGATGCTGTGGCGTGAAAGGTAAATTCGAATCAGACTTGAATTAAGCTTAGAGTATAGATTAGAATTAAATTTTATAATTAAATTTCGAAGCAGTTAGATTAGGGGTATGGTTACGCTTAGGGTTGGGTTCGGTTTAGGTTAAGATTTGGTTGAGTCAAGGTTTGTCTCTTTTAAAATCTTTGCAAGGCAATTTTTCATAGGTTAAATGTTGTCCAATGTTGTGACAGAGGATCACAGAAAAGGTTCCTGTTCGGAGCGTGACATACTGTATAGCCTGTTAAGGTGCTTTCACACTGGGTCGTCAGGGCTGTACTTCCGGCACATACCGGGAAGAACGGTCTTCACGAGAAAGCGGCCGTAATAACGGCCGTAATCTTGCGAGAAGACGGCTTCCGGGACGACGCATGCAATGCCCTTCGCATCGTCTTTCCGACGTCTTCTCAATAACCACCATGTATTAGTCATATAACCATCACTTGCGCGAAGACGCGTCTTGCGGGATGACGCGTCGTCGCTGAAGACGACATCGTTCACATTGCGGTCTTGCGACTGGATTCCGGATGTCTTACGGGGAGAATTCTTCCTGAAGACGGCCTGATGACGTCAATGCGAACCCACCATAAGGCCTCACAGAATGTAAGCAATGTTCACAAAGTACATCATACAAATACACGCGTTACTACAGTCGCCGACGTGGAACGGAAGCGCCAGATCTTGAAGCCTAGGGCGTCCAGTCCGCGCAGCAGCAGCCAGTAGTGGGTGATGTCCGCTGCTGTGGTCACACCTGCCCCCGCGCTCGCGAGCTCCTTCGTGTGGAACTCAAAGGCAAACTGTTTGATACCGCGCAGAGAGTCGGGGTAGACGAGCATTGCCTCCAGCGCGGCCCATTCCAAGAACTCGACGTCCACCTTGAGCAACTCGATTGTAGCCTGCGGAAATAGCGTAGCAATTAGCAGCGCGGCCTATAAACAAGCCCCCCCCCACCCCCCCCCTCCCCCCCCGTTCTGGCGTCCCTGACAAGTAGGTCTACCTCCGTGTGTCCGAGCGTTTCGCGCAGCAGGGCAAGAGTTCGCATTGTCCAGTTCTGAGCGTTAACGTAGTTCGCGCCGTTCAATCCGATATCGTTAAACCACATCAACTCATACGGCTTGTGGCTCTTCTTCCCGATCCTGCGACAAAGGCAATGAATTAGGAGCTTTCATTCAGGCCCGTAGCGTGAGGTGGTGCAGGGGGGCAGTGCTTCCCCTGCTGGGGGTATCTGCCCCACCTGCTCTCAGAAAGGTTAACGTTAGCATATGTGTCTGCCCCCCTGCTATTTGTGTAAATGGAGCTTTTGCCCCCCTGCTCTGAGGAATTTGAAGATATGCCCCCCTGCTCTGTGAAAAAGTGTCTTTTGCCCCTCCCTGCTGTGAGAAAGAAAGCATTGGCGGCTTTAAAATATGATACTGACTGTTAAGAACCACCTAAAAAAAATCTGTCCGCTCTCCCCCCCCCCCTCCCCCGCTCGTGAGTTCGAAAGTTTCAGTAGCGGATGTGTGCCCCCCCTGCAAAAGTTCTTGCCTCCCCCGCTGAGAATAGTCACGCTACAGGGCTGCTTGCATTTGACTAGTATGTGCAGCGTCTCCAAACGTGCCACATTGGCGCGCCCAATGGAAACCTTAATTGAAAGCTTAAATGGCAACCATGAAAAGTCATCGGCAGCGTGCAGTTTAGCACTTACAAAATAGGGGTAGCGTTACTCCTGCTGCTTATAAAACAGGAGTAGGGCTACACTTTTCCACAAACCTTACATTTTTTAACAATTTAAGGGAATGGCTAGAATTATAGGCAAACAATTGGCCTAAGCCTATTTAACAACTAGCATATATAATAGTATAACGTTGAAAACTTAAAGGTTTTGGACGCCCCGAACTTTTACAAAGTTACAAATTTGCGATCTGATGTTCTTGCCATTAGAAATGTCGTTCAAAACGATATTTTGACTTTGTTTGAAGAAGTGTCATAACTTTTGAACGGAAATGATTTTTTTTCGACAATTCATGACGTTGTGTCAAATTATCTCAACTACAAACGCTTAAAACATTGGGCCAAAATCTAAAAAATTTGACAAAGTTATCGCGATATAGCTAGGGGCACCTTTCTATGACTCATGCTTAGAGGGCATAAGCTATTCAATGCATGTAAATCTAAGCCTTACATGTAGACTATAGGCTACCTAGCGTTTAAGATTAGGATAGGCGTATAGGTCCAGTTTTCACCGGGTCACGTTGTATGAGAGCTATTTGTCCTTTCTGGTCCCATCAGAAGGGGAATCGATCGACTTCATGACATTGTTTAGGGCCAGTTGTTCAATCGAGAGTTTTTTGAATGATCTCAGATACGAATCATATTCGCCAATAATACCGCATTGAATATATAAATATGAGATATCATTCACGCAATCCAATTGGATTCCTTCGCGACTATTGTTTTAAAAGCGTTCATAACTCACGATTGACGTCGAACAGCTGCATGCCCGTCAACTCCATGAACTGTATTCTTCTCTCTATTCTATCTCTATTAACTCTATTCTATCTCTATACTAGCTATTTGAGTGACATTATACACCGTGGCTCAAAAGTAAAGGACCCAACGAATTTCTTGAATAACTCCCGCATACAATAAGCCAAGTCCACTAAATTTTTATCGTACGAACTTGGATCATTGCTTCATAATTCTTCCAATCTGCGCTGAATTGCATCCAGCGGTTTAGCTATAATTGACTAGCAAAAAACGCGTCAACCAGGCTGGGAAACTGCTTAATTGCCGCTTGTACCTCTTGTGCAAGCCAATAATTTGTTCACGCTCTGCATTTCTTTGTGATAAGTAAAGAATGTTCAAATTTGTTAAACTTTTTGGTTATTTCATGCTTCAGGTGTTTGACGTTGATTTTTTTGGGCGCGTTTTCGTAACAAGCACCATGCTGCTAAAAAAAATTATAATTGACAGCGTTTTTTTGTTATTTTGACAACTGACAGCGCCACTGACGCCCAGCGCTTTGCGTATTCTTCTTTTATACCACGCTCTTCGATCGTTTTCGTGTATGTCGGAACCAAATCTTGTTGATACATAAAGTGGCCATTCCAGGATTGATAAAAAAAATTATTTGGAATATAAAAGAGATCGCTACCAAAAAATCGTCGCTGCAAATACCAATTACGCAGTTTCCCAGCATGGTTAACGGAGTTTTTGTAGGTCAACTTTGATTACTCGTATTTTATTAACCGCTCTATGAAATTCAACGAATATTTACAGAAATATGAGGCAATGATACAATTAATGTGGTTAAAATTTCATTGACAACGCTTATTCCGTTCCGTAGCGATTGAAGAAATTAATTGGGTCCTTTACTTTTGAGTCACGATGTATATAGGCCATTTGTTATTAACGGGCCTTGGCAGATTAACGACCAGGTGCACGTAGCGTTCGGAAATTACCAGTAAACTTAAACTATTTACATTACCGGTAATCTATTCTTAAATTACTGGTAAACTAATTTAATCTATGGCAAACTAACTATACGCAAATTCCTGACCGGAAAACTACAGAACGATTTGAAATATTAAATAAAATTTCCAAATCCATGAATTCTAGGATTCTAGGATTCTACATCGAAGTACTTTTCGTCAAAAACAGCGATATTTTCAACGAAGCGGGCCAGGTTGCTGTCATGATATCCATTTCAAGTGTGTTTAATGCCGAAATCTACGTTTTTTATAACAAAAAATATCAGGATAAATGACCGAATCAGTCATTTATTATAAATTGCGGTTACTTTATAATAAATTACCGTAAATACTTTTTTTTTATTATCATAAATTATTATCATAAATGTCATGTGGTCAATCTAGGGATATTCCATTGAACCAAACAGGAATATTCCTAGACTGCATTTTTTAAATAAAAAAAATCCCAGCTCCCATTATAACATTCGCCATTTTAGAAAAAATATCCCAAGATGTCTGGGGATTGCTTTTAAAATCAGATCCCTAAATAGCACAGATGTGGTCAATTGCGAGAGACAAGCAAGCATTGGCAGGGCCATTGCAAGGACAGATCCAGGATTTGTTGGTGGGGGGGGATGAATAATCTTTAGCTTTGTACATGTGCTTGACATTTAGCCTAATTTTTGAACGACGCGTATACATGTATGCTCTACTTGAAACGCGAAGTCTAAATGAGTGAAAAAACTCACTATTACACTGCTATGCCTGATGCATAACCCCAACTCTGACGCATTTAAAGTTTTCAATTGACACCAATTCCAAGAAAATTTATAGCCTACAATCTAACCTTTGGCTGCTAGACTTTAGCGTGCCACATAATGCGAAAATGGATAGAGGATGACCTGAACTCACGCAGTTCAGTCTTCACGGTAGTGACGCTAAAGAGCGAGCTGATTGACCAAATTATAGACCGCTAAGCCACACCGGTGGCACTCCCTATCTCTCCATAGTATCGTTTTTTGCTAAATTTTCAGGTGTTAAATCAGCGCACTGCTCTAGCTGGTGTACCAATAACGCGATTTCATTGGTCCCTGTCTCCCTGTAGGGCTTTCGCCAGCTGTGGACCGGGAACACACAAAATGGCGACGATGTGGATGGATCAAACATGGGTCGAGTCTAGAGGATGCTGGGGATTGCTGGTGCCCAAGCAACGCGTAATGTACATGTATAGGACAAGCCGTTGCCCATATAATGCTGAAAATAGATCGAGGCGAGGGATTAGGGCCCCGATAGGGTTTCAAAGTTAGAGTTATGGCTAGGTTCGTGGTTAGAGATTTTAGGCAAGTAAAAGCACGGCCGGCAACGGCACGGGCACCAGCACAACTAGACTCGATCCTGCTTCAATTGAAACACAAGCGGTTATATATCCACTCGAGCACCGCGAACCCGAACCGTTGCCATAACCAGGGCCGATGAAAGGGTACGCGCCCCCCCGGCCTGAGGGGCGGAGTTTTGAGGGTCTTATTGACGACAATTTTGCATTTATTTTGTTATTTTTGAGGACAGCAGCTTGAATGTAACAGTTGATCTTGCGCGCCATCACGTGTCCGTACAACACAGAGCAGTGCGCTGTTTTAATTAAATGAAAAATCGATACGAAGAACGGGCCGAGTGTCACTTCTGTTACTTCTATATTCTGTGGCTAAGCTGTGTTGAATAGGCTGTATTGCAGACGAATAGACCAAGAGCGTGCTTGCTGAATGTCCACTGTGCACATGATGAACGTTTATCCTCCTGTCTCTTCAGCAGTACATTCTAGCAGCTCAGCTTTGGAATGCAGCATGTTTTTCTCATAATGAGTGACAGTTGCAAGCCATTCCTAAATTTTACGGACAAATGATCAAGGTGGCCGTAAAATTGTGATGAAGTAAGTATTTTGTTCACAATCTGGTAAATTCTCGTTGTTATTTCAGCCAGTGGCGTCGCGTGACCCTAAAAATAGGGTGGGCACACGTGATGTCACCCAAAAAGTAGGGTGGGCATACAGTGTATACGTTCAATCTAGGGTGGGCACAGTTTCCCTCTCAAACAGAACTCACGAGCGGAGGGGCGGGTTGCGGGGGGGGGGGGGTGCTGACAGAAATTTTTCAAACCGTTCCTAATAGTCACTTAATTTTCCAATTTATTTCCACTCTCTAAACTACTTACTATATTAATAATGTCTTTTTCATTTGACGCCCCATTTTTAACAGTGCCTACTTATCTTAAAATCATCAATTTCAGCTTTTAACACCATTCAATTTTTGTGCCCACCCTAGCCCACCCTTGGCCCATCTTGGCCCATCTTGGCCCACTCTGACATTTTTCTAGGGCGGGCCTGTGACCACCCGTGCCCTGCAGACGCGACGCCACTGATTTCAGCAATGATTTGAAAAATCAGTTGGCATTTAACTGAGTTAAGCCATCAATCGATTTCTCATTTCTTGACTCACGAGGTACTAGTATATAGCTATCATGTCATTGGTTTTTTATTCATATTTTATTGCAATGGGTCGTACATAATTAATGCCCTTAAAAGTTGCAGGAAAAGAAGAAAGCTAAGAAGGCTAAGATAGCTTGGAAAAAATTGCCGATCCGCGAGACCAATAAGTTTGAGAAGCACTAGCGTAGACAAGGCGTCATTTTGTTCAGCGGCGATAACGAAGCTTACAACAACGACGACGTGGGTTTATTGGCTGCAATCACGATTTGTGATCTAGACGTAGGCTACATGCAAGCCGATAGCCTACCCATGCAGAATGAAGTCCTGGTATAGAGCTACAGTACGTGGATCGTGATCGCCCTCCTAGCAGAAGAAACCCGGATTGCAAATCTTTTGTGCCACCTCTCGACCATGTTGCGAAATCGCCACATCGGAGTCTATTTAGCTCTTACATACATCGTGTGTATCTTGACATTAGCATTCACCGGTTTAGTTTTGTATTTCCAGCCCGAACGCGTCGGACTGATTCACTATTTACTGCGATCGGAGAATAGATCTTCGGATATTCCGACAGCAATCGGCTTTTACTTTCATGCATATTCAAACGCTGCGCATGGAGAACAACGCAATGCATCGCTAAAACGGAATAGCGGCGGTAATCTATTTACCAGAAAGTTGCTCGTCGGTGAGACGGCGACCCTTGGTTCATCCTCGCTCGACGCGTCCAGCAACAACCAACTCACTTTCGCGAATGTTAAGCCTATTTCCAGCGTGCTAGTGACACCGGCCGCAAGCAAAATCTCTCTAACTGATGCGGTTAAACCATCCACAACGTTCGATCAACGTTCTACAGGGTTCGATCAACCTTTCACAACGTTCGATCGACCTTCCACAACGTTTGATCAACCTTCCACAACGTCCGATATACCTTCAACAACGTTTGATGGACCTTCCACAACTTTCGATAAACCTTCCACGACGATCGTTCAACCTTCAACAACGTTCGATGCGTACGACGAGGAACCGTTACCGGACGTCGGTCACGATCCGAAGGACGATCCTCAGACTGTTGAGAGAAAGTCCGGCAAAACGCCATTGCTACTGATCACTACTACTGCAACTACTACTCCTGCAACGACGACAACGACAAATCTACTGGCGGAGGTCGAAGAGAGAGAATCGTTGAGGGAGAACGTGGTGCATCTGCGAGTCCGCCCACCTGTCGAGCCGTGGCGCCTGCCCAACAGTCCCTAGCAGCGGGTCGAGGGAGATCGAAAGGTCTACATCATGTCCGCCTACTTCGATGACCGTCCTCTGCTCGTTCGGCCCCGCGTGACCGTCATCGGGCTGGCCGAGCCCCGAGGGGCGAGACTCTACTGCCTCCTCTGGTACGAAAGAGGCATCAGTCCGACGGTAAGCTCAGCCGATGTGATCCAAATCGGCCAAGCGTTTGCTCCGAGGGGACTGAAAGCTTACGAACAGTATCTGTTTTCTTGCGAAGTGCCCGATTCCGAATCCAAGTTACCGACGAACGTTTCGATCATCGCAGCCTCTAATGTCAATAAGACGACGACGCTGCTTCCGGTGCAAGTTCCTGCCAAGCCGCGTCACGTGATCGAGTTCGGTCAGTGCGTGTCGATAATCTACCGCAAACAGGACCCGTACCGCGTCGTCGAGTGGCTCGAGCTGCAGCGGCTGTGGGGCGTGCGTGAGGTGAACGTCTACACGCACGCTATCGACAACGTCACCGCGGCCGTGCTCGAGCACTACTCGAGGGAGGGATTCGTCAGACTCGAGCGCGTGCCGCCGGCGCTGGGTTTTGACGACGACGACGGGGCGATCCTTCTTAACAGTTCCCCGGTGATGAACGATTGCATGTACCGCAACTTATACCGCTACCGCTACATGGTCGTGACGGACATGGACGAGATTATCACGCCGCGGATGCATGCAAACTACTCGCAGCTCATCGACGCCATCGAGGAGCGGCGTGCCACGCAGGCTCGAGTGAGATCTATCCCTCCCGCCCACTCGTACATGTTCCGTAACGTCTACTTTTTCTTGGACTTTGGTCCGACAAGCGTCGAGCCGTGGTACTCGACCACGCTGCGCTATCAGCGCCGAGTCAAGCCGAGTAATTACGGCTACTCGGTCAAGTCGATCACCAGGCCGCTCTCCTGCATCGGACTTCAGAACCACTTCTGTTGGAAATGGGCGACTAATGATGGCCTCTGGGTCGCGGACGTTGGCCTGGATCTCGGCATGAACCAGCATTACAAGAAGTGCCACTTCGATTGGTATCTGCAGAAGAAGGGAGTTTGTGGGAAGATGATGCGCGTGTTGCGTGAGCCGCAGCTGGATAAGTCGATGGAACAATTTGGTGAGAACATCGTGGAACGTGTTTCAAAGCGACTCGAGGCACTCGGTCTAGATAGGAGACCTAAGAGCTGAGAAGTGTTTTCAAGACTGCCATGTTATTAGCGCGCCAATGGCAACCATGAACCTTTAATTGGCAACCACTAAAAGTCATCTGTTTTTTCATCCAATTTCGTTACCCATGGAGTTCAGAAAATAGGGATGTTGCAAAGGGAAATTATTACACACAGGTTAACGTAAGCGTGACACATGCATAGTGCACACATGCTTCAAAATTTTCTGTTAACACCCACCCCCCCCCCCCCGTCCTCCTTCGCTCAAAAATGTTTCTCTCTCGAATTGAATGTGCGTTCAATCATTGAACGCATTGAACTTCAATGTGTAGGCCTACTATGTTTTAGCAACGGATAGCCGACATGAACTTGATCCCGTGGTCAAAATGGCAACCATGCTACCATTAATTTACGGATGTTGCGGTCTGTCCCTAGGCTGTAAGCCTCTCATTGGCGCGTCATAGTGATTATGACGTCGCGAAGATGTAACTTTAGCGAAGCTTATCGGCCTGTGGACGTTGAGAGTTTGCTTTCGACAATTTTTTTGTGTTCATCAGCCTAGGAATGGTTACGGGTCTTATGGACTCCAAAAGAATATCTGCGGGTCTAATGGGCTACGGGAAAAGGGCTCGCGGGGCACAGGCAGGGACTGTTAGTTATTTACAATTATTATAGGCCTATTCCTTGCAGATACTGGAGCCGAGAGACAGAGAGAACGTGACTTTGAGTTTTTTAAATGCCTGTAGTAACGAAGACGATCCTTAATATTTTTGGTATCTTTCACACCATTTTGGCGCATAAGGCAAGTGTGCATAAAAAAAAATATTCAGAACATAAAGTGCTACATTAAACAAAGTGTCCACAATCTCACATATTTCTGCATGTGACTCCGATGTTAGTGTAGCCTACATACAGTGTTCACTAATTGTACTTCCATAACAGAATAGGAAATGTCTAGGCCTATCCCCAGATTTGCGGATATTTGATGATTGAAGGATCTGATTTCTAAAGCAATACCCAGATATCTAGGCATTTTATTTACAAAATTGCACGTTCTATAATGGGAGCTGGGCATTTTGTGGTTCAAAACTGCAATCTAGCCTTATTATCTGGGGATATTTGCACTCAGAATCTTCGCATATTCTATTTTGGTCCGATGGTATCACTGCATATCATAACTTTGCTTAATATCGCTCAGTCCGGCGTGCAAGGGCGATGATCCGGATTAGGGTTAGGCGGCGTATCCCCGTCACGCAGCTCCTTGTGGCTACGCTAATAGGCGTCATCGGAGGGGTTTACATCTGGAAGCCGTACCTCGATGAGCGCTACCCCCCGCGGACCAGTGCCCCTCCAGCCGTCACTTCGGCGTCAGCTACTACACCTCAAGCGGACTAGACTACCGTCGACCTTGATTTGATTTAGGTCAGGCTATTGCGGATCTAGGGGGGTGCCGGAGGGGGGGCTTGAACCCCACCCCCCCCGTGAGGTGCACAAAGGGTAGGTTTTTTTTATTAGCATTACGAGCCCCCCCTCCGTTGATTTGAAAGCCCCCCCCCCCCGTTGGTAGGTGTATTAGCATTAGGAGCCCCCTCGTTGATTTGAGGCGCCCCTCCCCCGTTAGTGTAGACGGGTTGATAGTGCATGGGA
>JAQIWG010004182.1:0-16488 GCA_034695025.1 Chamaedrilus cognettii | reverse complement strand
ACAAATATTCTCCAACTATTGAACAACACGAAGCAAACTCCAGCCTCTACTTACTTGGAACGCACTGTAACGAGCTCATCAAATTGGCTTTCGAGAGCTACGTGTATGTAGTGAGTAATTAAGCGTTATCGCGCCGAGTTGCGGCCGAGTTCTGAAGACGACAGCGTGCTGTGACTTAAGCCTCCATCGGGTGTATCCATCCAATCCCGCCCGAGAAAATGAAATCTGCGCCCATCCATCGTGGCTCCGGCTAATTTGCATAGCCTGCCGGGTGACAAAAATCAGAAAATAAATCGGATGGCTTAACCAAACCCTAATCTTATCCTAGCCATAATCCTAACGCAGCTCTAACATTAACTTGGCAAAACTCTAACGCAACTCTAATTAAAATCGTTTACGGTTCCAATAGCAATCTAAACAATGTCTCATCTCCGCCCAGTCTTAGAATATTAAGAGCCAAGATGTATGGGGCGCAGATTCAATTTTCGCCTCACGCTCGGATCTTTGAGCCAATTTGCGCACAAGTGCCCAAAGTCACTCTGAGGTGTGCTGTCAACGCTCAACTGAGGCGTCGCATGATTTTTTATTTGAGAGGGTAACGGTATGGAGGAGCGGGGGAGCTAAGCCCTGGGTGCTTGAAAAAATTAGCGGAAGTGGCGAAATGATATAAGAATTTTGAAAGTTACCTCTGACTGCAGAACAAACCCATAACCCGAGCTCTGAGGCGCCTTTTGATTAAAAAATATTCATGTAGAGAGGAGTTGATATTTATATGGGAGACTTCAGCCCTCAAAGCACATGCCTAGTGCCCACTCCACTGAGACCCGACGTTGGTATCGCTGCAGTCACGTGTTTCTACTCGCTGGTCTCTGCTGCATTGAAAACGTAGCAAGTGAATCAACCTGATTTTTTTCTCGGAGAAAAAGCCTCATGATTGGATAATGATATAAATTTAAAACAGAAGCTACTGACCATAAATGGTACATCATGATTCTTTGCAATTTTTTCTTGTTGCAGAGTTGCCCATTTACAGACCTTCTGAATAGTCTGTATCCGTAAATATGTTTTAAAGATGTGGTAAACATCAATACTCGTAAAAAAAACTTTTTCCTGCGATTCTGTTAATGATGCGAACTTTGACATTTGTAGTTTTGTTTTGGTCATTACCAATTCATCTGTTTTATATGATTTTTCTAGTATTTTCTATTAATTTCATTGAAATTCCTTTGTTACTCTATCTTTAAGAAAATCGCTAGCCTATTAGACTAACGAATACTATAGATCTCCCCGTCGCTTCATATTTATTATTATTATGAAGCAGGTGATCGTGTAGCCTAAGCTTGAAGCCGCCTAAGACTTTGGCATTAGTTAAAAAATAAACGCAAAGCTGTTCACAGCTCCCGAGTCATAGGCTACTTAACGTTGTTCGCAGGCTGGTCACCGACTCTGAATTAACAGTGCTGTGTATTACTGGAATGTTTGCCCGCAGAATTATCATCATCAACCGCGGGAGAGGAGCACTTAGCGAAACATTAAAAACATGGCCGACTCTCGAAATGTTGGCCGGAGCGCCCCCTGCTAATGCTGCATTACACTATGAGTTAGCTCCGCGCGCTGCGCTGGTCGAAAGAGCGTCTCTGTAATGGTCCAGCCACTCCAGCCCATTACGGCGGAAACTCCGCGTTTGCTCAACGCAGGAGTGGTCACGAACATAAACTGTATTGAGCTGCGGGAGTGGGCCAGCGCTATGGCGACCAATTGGTCACACGCGTGACCAATATGCAAAGAATCTAATCCATGATTATATTTTGGTGACACGTACATGTATAGCCTATAATTTTGTATAAACTATGTCTATTTTTTATGAGTCGTCGCTTGGTAATCGATATGCCGAATGCACTTATGGAGGTGTTTACAAACTTGAAATAAACCCAAGGGTATAATCCAACCATCCATAAAACCGCGATTTCCTTGATGCACGAAAAAAATGACAAGCGGCGAAATGACGTCTGAGTTCCGTTGACTGCTTCTGCCTGCGTGTGCTGGCAGCATCAGCAGTAGTGTATTAACTAATTACTTTTTTTATCGTGTAATCTGTCAATGTCCATGTTTTGACACAGGTTTGCACGTTTTCGCCCGCCTTGATCAGGACCGCTGGAGCTGGGTTTTTTACGACCGGATGCCCTTCCTGACGCCAACCAAATAAATAATTATGCGGAACGGGGTTAGCAGCTAGCGACATTTGTGCGCGTAACAGCCTTGCTGAAGGGCCTGTAACGCATGGTTTCGTAGTTAGTTGCCGGCGCGGGGACTTGAACCCTGATCCTCTGGACTCGAAGTCCGACGCCTTAACCATTACACCACAGCGCCTCGCATCGCTCAATAAAATTTAATTGCGACGATAGCTCGCTGTTTGTAGTTTTCCTCACGCACGCGTGAAATCACGCTGTCATGCGACGTTGGGTTAGTCAGTATTGATCTCAGCCAATCATCGCAGAGTATACCCTAAAACACAAATCGGATGCAGACACGACGCAGATCCTCTCAAAAGTCCCACAATTAGCCTACTGAGCGGATAACCTCATTCGCTAATGATACACTTGAGGCCGCTGGCCGACGCGTTGGAGAGGCGAGAGGCGCTTGATTTAAGGTGGCTGAACTGAGTTAACAAGCGGACGTGTCAATCAGTCGGGCATCTGCTCTCTTGACAGCGAATGTTCGTGGGCTTGAGAGCTTGACTTGTCTATTTGTGTAGCCTACTAATAATGTTGAAGTAGCGAGTAATGAGGTAATGTTGTAAGTTGTTCTTTCAAAGTTTCCATCCTCCCGTTGCTTCAACTCGTCACTGCAGAGCTAAAAATCCGCTTTCTGTACGTAGTCTGTTGCACTGCTCCCGCACCTACGATTCAAGCAAACGATGTTTTTCCATCTCCGTTTGCATGACATATTCTTGGTGCGTTAAAAGTGCAATATACATACATACATACATACATACATACATACATACATACATACAGAGCTGGACATTTTGAAGCAATTGCTTTGGTTGCGTCTCTGACACTGTGCACTCACTGCGCCGCTAACAGTTCTTCTTGGTTGCTTTGCTAACATTTTGTCTTGATTGAGTCACTGATTTTTTCTACCTCAAAAATCGATTTAAGAGGCCAACCAACCTATGCATCACGCGCACGGGCTCTTCTACAGTCACGTGGGCTATCGTAGCCTAGCAACAACTATAGGCCACGTCTGTTACCTACGCAAGCGATGCTAGCGATTGTTAGCATTCAAATACAGCCGTTGTAGATACATCGAGCTCGTGTGGCCTACATCCGCAAAAGACTAAACGGCAGCGCAGCGTGCTCAGTTTATCGACGTTAGGGACATTCGGCCGAGAGTTGCATTTCGTGTTCACTATCTAGTGACTTCCCGAATTACTTAGATAGAGCCCCTGCTTTCTGTCGGGTTATGAAACTCAGACGTCTGTTGCAGCTGATACTTTCTCTTGGCAGACACAACAGTTACGGGACTTTTGTCTGCAAACCTTCAGCTTTTAGCGACTTTCTGAGGATCTGTTGATACGCGGTATTTTATACTGTAATAAATTATTTTTATTATTAATAATAATAATTAATGTATTATTGTCACGTAGTAGTCTACAATTATGTTGAAAAGTTTGCTTAACTTCTTTGTCTCTCTGGTCTTACTTCTCTTCTCAGAATAACTGTTCGGTTAGTCGCGAGTAGTCCGCAGCTTTGTTTTGACCCGTGCGCACGATATCGAATACCCTTGCCATCATTGACGAAATTATCCTCGGGACAATTCCAAATTATCTTCCGACAACTTCAATTTGTAAGCCAATATTGTTCTTAACTTTAAAATGTGGAAAAGGCTCATAAGGTCACGTAGATCGGTTTCCGCGGATGTATCGGGTTCCGCTTCGAAATTATTTCTTGGTCGAATTCAAAAACCACGCGGCCCCGAAGAGTCTATTCTTCCATTACTTCATTTCTTCCTTGTTCATTATTATTCTTGATTCCGGTTAAACAATTAGTAATACGGTACACCAACGAGTTGTTGAAAAAATGACATTCGCAAATATAAATTTGAGAAAATTACAAAATGAGAAATTACTTAACGAACGAATGTGAATAGTGTTTTTTTATGGCGGTTATTATGTTGCATAAATTTTATACATGTATACTGTCTTTAGTGCAATAGGTCAATTAATGTGTGTGTTCATGTGAGCCCTTCGCTGTTTGAACAACAGCAAAGGGCTCACATGAACGCACGCAATCACTCATTATTGTGTGGGTCAGTTGTATCATTATCCAGGCGTGTGGGTCAGTTGTATCATTATCCAGGCGTGTGGGTCAGTGGCTGGCTTGGTTATTAAGGCCTACTGACCAGGAGCTAAGCGATACTCTCCATTACAGTAAGCTCACAAATTAATTCATCCAACTTGCAGAGCTCACTTTAGCCCTTACAAAATAGGAGTAACGTTACGCCTGCTGCTTATAAAGCAGGAGTAGTGCATCAAATGCCTTTGCCTTTCAAATAATGAGTAGGCCTAGAGTAGGCCTATTCCACCATCGTCCATTTTTACGAGTAATGCTACTCCTACTCATTTCTAAATCCTAGTAGAGTTTCAAAAAAACGTCGTTTTTGGAGTACTGCTCCTACTAAAGTTATCCCTGCATCCAAGTGTAGCTTCAACTATAATTGCAGCAGCTTCACATGCATCCCCAAATATTTTATGCTTTTTGTGGACACTGGATAACCCGCACAATTGTGATGTAAATATAATTTTGATGTAGGACTAAGCTCGGTGAATGATTCGCTTTCCGAAACTTTTGCCTAATAAAAAAAAATTGTGAAACGAATGAGTTCACTGCATGCAGATATGGATGGGATATTTAAAACCAAATTCGGGTTAAGGATAAGGAAAACTCAGGCACAGATTAGCCTCGGTTAATTGTAATCTGACGAGTCGATAATAATAAATTAGCCCAAGGGCTTAAAGACTTGGAACGCTGAAGATCAGTTTTCCAGAATATGATAATATCTCTTAAATTAACAGATACCTTACGGTAGTCCTATTCCTAAACGAATATGTGGGTCAGGCTTGCACACTTGCCAATCCAACCTATGGGCAAAACAATCTTTCTATCGTCAAACGTTTTTCTTAAAATGACTCGGCACTTTTCTATTATGCGAATTTCTACTGTACATATTCTGTGCATGCAATTGCATCAACTTGCATCGACGTTTCTATCAACGCCCACCTTTATGGTAGAGTTTCCGAAATAAACATCCGTGTCTATTTCGGATTCCCAACCATGTTACCAGAATCTGCTATGAATTATTTAATTGTTTAATGCATTGTTTTCGTCGGCTTATTCCGAACATGGCTGTTCTCGCAAGCGTCTTCTCTGGGAGAAGATGCCTTGACCAAGACCAATCAAAACAGGAACATGGGTCTTCTCGGAGTATGTACCGGAAACGCTCGTGTTGGGAACATGGCAAAAAAACCGACGTTGAAGACGTAATGTAGCGCTACCGTAAGACAAACGCATGTTTCGTGCGAATCTATCATCCACTCCACGGAAAACAAAGATGCAAAAGAAGGAGCGTAGAAAATGTATCGGTTCACGGCTTTGATCCGTGCAGAAAATGACAGATGTTCGAGTCGCCAACACGCAGCTCTAACGGAGCGGTCCCGTGACACCGACACTTCTATCAGCGCCTGGGCGACCCTTAAACGGGAACCATCAATATCGTCCGCCGCTCAATCATTTACGGGCAGCGCCAGCTTTAATGCATCGAGTGCTGGTGTCCTTGAATCAGCCGATTATTCCTGGGACGGACGCGAAGATCTAGGGTTTAGATCCGCGGTCAAAATGAGAAGATAGGCGTCCAGAGATTATTACTACCCCACCAAGTCGGGGGTTCAAAGAATAGCCTTGCAGCCCAGAGCTCCCCGGGCGAGTCGTAAAGGACGACTAAAGAAGGGGGAGCGGTTTTGCGGCGGCCCTCTTACACAGAACCGGACGGTAATAGTCTTCGATACTCACTCACCGTCCTTAAAATTAAACCCCGCCCAGAGATTATAAAAATTTAACCAAAGTTCCCACCAAATAAAAATTGTCGAAAAAATCCATGAGTAGTCTAGAGATGAGTTTATTACTCATCTTCATCGCATGGACTTTTTGGCATCCCCTCGGAAAGAAACTTAGTTTCATAGATCAAATTATTCGATTCGGAGCCGTTCTTCACGTTCCAGTTTATGCAGCGCATTGTGACGCGTGGTAATACATACATACGTGCCTAGCATACGAATGACGAATCCACGTAGTATGTTTCGCTAATATACACGTACGTGCACGACAGGATGCCAATCATGTGAAGATGGCTCCTGCAATCTCCGTTGAACGCGTGAATCGTGTTAACAAATAAACGTATTGGACACTGCACTACGCCGACAGTGGCTGCCTCGAAACAAAATTGACAATAACTCGTGTTCGAAATAAGCACGGCCACGCTGTTGTTAATTGCGCACCGCGCAGTGACAATTTAATCTGACGGCGTACCTCGTTCGTCAATAGTTGGGAGCCGTTCACAAATTAGATAACTCTTTAAGGTAGGTGAGTGGTAAGCGATTTTGTTAGGAAGCGTTATATTGGGCGGGTGGGTGGTTTAACAAAATGTTATATAACAAACCCAAATATCGTGCAATAAGCCAACCGGATTCATGTTTGGTCTCGTCAAGATAAAAATATGTATTTTTGGCCGAAAAAATTCTGTCAGCATCCACCCCCCCCCCCCCCCCCCCCCCCCCCCCCGTCAAGAGATCACGTGACATTTTGGGAAATTTAGTAGTGTAGTCGATAGTTTGAGTGCATTCATTATTTGTAAATTAATTAGTATAAATTCATTAGAGTGTCTAACGTTGGGGTGGGTAGTTAAGCCTTCCGTTATCATCCGTTAGGTGGGGTGGGTGGGCTAAAAAAAAAGCCGTTTTTTAGCGTTGTCAATCTGTGAACTGCCCCAAGGCTGTCAACATGCGCGCTGTGTTGGAGTGTGAGCGTCGTGTTGTTGTGGTTCAGTTGCAGCACACGACGAGCTTGAACAGCGTCCACAGCTCCTCAGAGGAGACAGAGCCTTGCGAACCGTGCGAACTCTCGCCTCGGCTATCCCTGCGCATCCGAAGGAAAGCTTTCTTTGATTCTAAGGTAGGAGGCTACCATTGATGTTTTGACGTTTTGATTCATGTAATGCTATTTGACCCTAGACCCCTATTATAACAATATTTGACCCTATCCGAGTACTGAAATAATTGTCATGAATATTCGCTGTTACTACAAATAGTCCATTACTACGTGCGCGTCACATGGGTTTATATTGCCTTGCGCGTTGTGCAACGACGTCGTGTCGACTGTAACTCCTGTCACATGGGTTATGGCATTGCGTATATGATGTTGGCTACATTTAGTTTCTCCGCACCAGAATCAATAATGCTGTAGTAGTGCGTCGATTTGGGCCATAGTAGAATTGTCGGACGAAAGTGGCGAGTAGTCACCTAATACCGGTACGTGAAGCCCGTGCTGCGTTATAATCGATATAAACAATAATAATAAAAATAATAATATGAAGCGGTACCGCTTGCGCATTGTATAGTAACGGCTAGTTATGAGCCTGGGTGATAAACTGATCATTACGTCAGGTTCATCCTGTGCATCTTCGTGGTTAATAATTGTTATGACTTCTCATCATCTGCGCATCGATTCGACTGGTGCTGCGCTCTTTCATGCTTCACCTGCAGCCCCAATTCAATAGCCAGCTTCGAGCGAGAACGAAGTGAGGGCTGTGTTAAAAAGCTATTTTGTTCTAGGGGGACTCACAACCTCGAAGATCTAGAAAACTGGATAGGAATTGTAAAAAATTTATCTATGAACTCTTTAGCGTTCCATTACCGACTATCGAACATGTTTCTGCTGACAAAACAGAAAAATATCTCAAAAAAATATGACGTAAAATCTATTTTAATCTCAACTTTCCTCGATCTCAAAACAGTTTCTCAGTTTGAACGAGTTGATGTCTCGTCTTTTCTCTTCATTTCTCTTCTCCCTCCCCCCCCCCACCCCCACCCACCGGCCCCCCTCATCCCCTTTCCCTTGTGGAGACTTGCGACATCGAATCTCTGCGGAATGAATAGGTTGAAAGGAAGCGAGAGATCGCTGTCGTGGTGGATAATCTCTCTGCGACACCTGTCGCCATCTAGGACGAATCCGGGATTGATTGGGGGGAGGGGGGGAGAGGGGGGGGATGAAAGTCTCCAGCTTTTGGTATAGTGGAGCTAAAGTATAGTGGATCCATCTTGGAACCGGAAACACATGGTTTTTCTATTAAAACAAAAATCTTGAAGGGTAGGGGGGGGAGAATAAGGATGGAGCTTCTTCCACCAAGTTACTTTGTCCAAATCAATGCTGTTGCTGTCTTTAGCGTCATGTTAAAAAGGCTGCTTAATTTTCCTTAGCCTACACTTTGAAGCATCAATTGAGAGGACTCAAAGCATTTAAATTTTTATGCCGCATTGTTACACGTTGCGACTACTGTTTTGTTACAAATTTTAACGACAATTTGCTTTGTCATACTGCTGGGGGGGGGAGGGGTGTATCCACTCTCATGGACTCCACCTCCCCTGGAATCGTCCTTGGTCGCCATGTTCTCCATTATATGGTAACCAGGCGACGAGCGCAGATCTGATGAAGTCTCCGATCAATTCATCAGTTATCTTATTCGACTTTTGTTTTGAGTGCTCGGAGTGTGAAGCTAAATTTATTGTCAGGATTGGAGTCCGTAGTGCATTTTGGGAAATGCTACGCCTATACTGTTAGCAGATTGTGGAGTAAGACAACTTACTGAATGATGAGCCATTGAGTTTGTGGACTGTAGGCTACTCAGTTAAAGAATTCATGAGAACTACTGCAATGCGATTGGAATGCAGGTGGCTCTAATAGTTCACCTGAAAAAATGAAATAAATGTATGAATATGTTACAATCATAAGTTATAATAGCTTTGAGACTTGTGTGGTCGTAGAACCTAAACCTGGCCAACAGAAAATGGCTTGGCGCGATAGCAAATAATATCAGATGAGAGGCTGTTGACTTTTTAACCTATAAAACTGAAAACCTGCAGAACTTGATCGCAAGTTTACTGGCCAAACCACTGTATGGGGCTTATATTTGACTATAACTAAGTAACTATGTAGCGCTTTCTCATAGGCGAGTTTGGACTGGACATGGCTTGTGAGATGACAATGACCTCATTGACACTGCAGGTGTAGGGCTCATATAATATAGAGGTTCAGAAGCAGGTGCAGGACTGTGTAATTAAACAGTCTCCACCAATCATCGTTGATTCTGCGCGCTGTTTCACCGTTTGACCCCTGATCCCGAATTATTGTCCTGGTCTCAGATTAGCACCATTGCGTCAAAGGTTCGGCAATCATTAAGCGGCTCTTTACGACACGCGTGACGATTGGCTCTGAAGGAGCTCGGCGATAAACTCGAGCTGGCATGAACGCTGAACAGGCTTCAGCCCTCTGCATGGCGGTGTGTTTTCTTCCGACCGTTTAATTAAATACTAGACTGGGGCTACGACACAAACGGTACTATTAACCCCTAGTCGGATATTTTAGTTAGAATGCACTTTGCGGCTTTGCGACTGCTACTTTGCGACTTTGTGACTGCGACTTTGAGACATTGACAGAAATTCCTGGGTTGTTGAATTTTTGTCTGAAAATGAGCATAATTTGTAGGAGATCTCCTTATACCGATTCCTCCATTATTTTTCTACCATATGGTCCATACCCAAGCTTATAGACCTAGGTGACATCGTGGTCTACACGACAGGTGACAGGTCTACGTGACATCGTGTATTTCCTCCTTAGTTTCTATTTGTAGCGACATTTCCATCTCGACGAGTCGACGACTACATCTTACGCTAACATATTAGTGACGCAAGATTTCTAGGAGCCGCTTCACCTCCGCTAAGTCCTGCCTGGGAGTGTTCTTTTTCTTTTCCTCGTCCAAACGCGCTCAACGAGATGCGGCGAATTTATTCTCCTTAATCATTTTCCTCTGCGCGTGCCTAAAATTTCCTACAACCTGGCCTTTTCGTTTATGTACAGATGCGTATCCAGCCATTGATTTTGGGAGGGCAATTTAGAAAAATGTGAACCTTAGTCAACCCACGTTGCTAATATGGGGGAGGGTGGGAGAGTTTTCGCTGAACTTTTGCAATTCGGTGAAATATCAAAACCTTCCTGAACGTTTTGTTTCAACTCTATCTCTCTTGAATTTTTTTCGGAGGGATTGGCGATTTCTCTTCATTAACTTTCATTGCAATGTCATATTGGCTGAGTTTTTGTAATTGAACGGGGGGTTCCGATCGTCTCTGTTCGCCCTCTACAGTTTGGCCTACTATGGGGGGGGGGTGTGTCGCTTCTGTACCCCCCCTCCCCACCCTGGATCCTTCCCTGATTTCGTACTGCCAATAGCGCGGCGTCGCTGCTTTGTAGTGGGCAAATTTCTTCAAGTGCGCGACGCTGCATGGCGCCAATACGCTCCAAGGACCTTCGTCCTAAAAGGAATTTTTGTCCAATCAGGCTTACCGAGAAATGTTACCGGCGCGTCTTCGTTTTGCAAAGGCGTGAAAAGAGGTCGGGGGTTCGTAGGATAGACCTAATCAAATCCTTTGCGTTGCGTTCGTATTGCTGCAGTAGCTGGGAGTTGAAGAATGCCGTTAGCTCTCTATTTTTAAGATTCGTCTCGAACGAGGCGAGATGCGTCCAAAGTTACCGGCGCGGTAACTTTTGACAGACAGACTTTCGGTACAGACAATAACTTTATGCGTTTTGTTTGAAGATTGATCATACTGCAATGCCAAGTATGTATTGAATGCGTATTTGTTAGGATTTTATGATTGTATACCACTCCCGACGTTCTTACCTGCACGTGTTCGCCAAATTGCTATGTTAAAAATATCAAGGTAAGCCAAGCCTAATTTTTGTACACCGTGAATACGAAAAAGTGATTAGTTTCACGCGCACACAAATAGATACTAGTAATTTTAGATAATTCTGCAGAGTTGGTTTTTGTGCAAACTTCGTCAGATTATCAATTATTGGGTCGATTATCATTTAGTCTCTCTATCAGCCGTGGATTACAATGATCACATTGTATCCGACGATGAAACTACGTCGTCGTCCAGACTCGCGCACAAACAATCGCTTGGTATCGATGTCCGGCTATAAACAGTACAGGCCATAGGCCTACTCGGTCTATAAAAACAACGCAACATCATGCACTGACAATAGCAGCCCATTATAAGCCTGGCTGACAATGCCGACAATTGACACGACATTGTTTTCTTTCATTCCCCCGTGCCAGTCGCACGAGCATTTTGTTGCTGGACCAACTATATAGTGCTAAAAACTCTCACGTTTTACTTCGTGGGTTAGCCGACAATACTAGTAGTTAGTCTAATCGCAATTTACTTTGTGAACGTTGTGGTAAACTGTTTGGTGGTTTGCGCCTCTCTCTCTTGTATTAATCTTCAATAGGCCCAAATAAAGAGACTCTATATTCGTAATAACTTGCACAATTTGTGTAGATGGCGATAGCCTGATAAGCTTTGATTGACAATCGTTGACAGCAAGTTTCTGACGATACTGGCCGAATATAATAGTCCATTGTTGCTTAGAACAGACTGAACAGTTGTAGGCCTGGTGCTAACGCGGGGGCGGATGTGATTGGTGCGCAGACGACGGTCGAGAGATCTCAGTGCCTGTGCTGCTGGAAGGGGAGGAGTCTATCATGGAGTTCATCGACCTGCCTTACTCGGGGGTAAATATCAAACATATCTACTGCATAACATATTGTCAAGCATATGTTTACTGTCTACCGTCAGCATAGGCTACCGTCAAAAATAGCGCCCTATACGATAATCATGTGATTGCCTATGTGGACCGCTTTGTGTCCGCATTCTAAGCCATGTTTCATAATGTCTGTTCTCAGGTACAGCACAGATGGCCAGTTCTTTCCACTTATAATAATGCCCCATTTATAATTATAACGCCTGAATTATTGGCTAGTTAGTGAATCTATCTGCTAGCACGGTTCACACCACGGTAGGCCAATTGACTCATTCGGTTCAATTTTTGACCTTTGCTTTTGGACATGCAAAGAGAAAGGTTCAATATAAGAGACGTTGCTCTTAGACAATAGACAAGAGCTTGTCATAATGCAGCACAATGCTGAATGGCATTTTTGCCGCAACATTTTGCGCACTTGCGTCGCGATAAATTTGCCACGTGTCCACGTTTGCGCAAAGCGGGCTCAAATGTCACCATTAGCGGATTAGCCCACTAGTCTCGCGTGTTGACCCAGTGTTCACCCGACCTAGACTCCGCCTTTAGATGCGCCCTACAGCCGTTGTGTGTCAGTGACCTCTGGCGTGATTGGTCAAAGTTCTTTGACGCAGATTATTCGGTTTGGTCTATCATGTGGGGTGACAGCGGCTGTTCTATATCAAGAATTATTGTTATTGCGTAACGCCGTCAAACGCCTGTTTGCTGTTACAGAACGGCTTGTTTTTTCTCCGATCTCGGAAGACTGGACGGAAATTGCGAAAATTTCTTCTTCCTGGTTTCGAGATATTAACTTTTATCATGAATCATTTTCCGCGTTAAAGATATTTGAACCAAATATTGTCAAGCCTCGGCTGCAAGGCATAGCCTGAAGTTGACGCCTTATAGTGGCGCTTCTAGGCCTGTAGCTTTAATAAGTAGAATCCCTTTAATCCTCTCTCCGCTGGCACGATGCTAATTTTGAACGCTGTATACGTGAATCTTTTTCATTTGGACACTAGTAGAAAATCCATCAAGATCGTCCATGAGTCTTTCATGCCCCCCCCCCCCCCCCTCTCCCAATTGGTGAATCCAGTTACAGCCCTGTTTTTGTCGCGATCCTTTTGCAGTTTCCCCATTGAGAAATCTATCGATCAGCGTCGTTTTGAAGTAGAACAAATCGGCGAGCAAACGAATTACGCGCATATAAAAGTACCCGTGTGCAAGTCCCGCGAAATATTGAACAGTTGACCGTTGGACAGAGGCGCACCGGACCGCACGCAACTCGATTAGTATCGACTAACTCAATCCGAGTAATTCTACAACGTGCAACGCTGGGTGGCAAGGGAGAATTTTGTCTCCGAGTTAAAAGAAAAATATATGCATACGCTGTGTTTCGAAAACATAGTTTGAATAATCTGCGAGTTGGGCCATTTAAATAGCCAATCGTTAGCGCTGCTCTCTGGATCGTTGGGCTTTATAGGGCCTACATTTTGTACTCGGCAGTTTTTCGTCATTGATAGTGGGGTCGCTTTAAGTTAAATTTTAAAGGTTTTTTAAGAATATTTATTCACGATTTCATAAATAGAGTTCAGTTTAGCCCTTATAAAATAGGAGTAGCGCTACAACTTCTTCTTCCCCATCACCCAGCCACCCGCCCCCTGTTAAAGGATTAGGTTTGGCTTAATCGCTGTCTGGATGCAGACGAGCGGATAAGCTGGTTAAAACGTCAGACAACAAGAATGAGATTAGATCGCGCGATCTGTTACAAAAAAGCGAGGAGCGTCATTAATTCTCATAAGACTCCAGCAACAGACGTGGTTAAGGCCGAGCGTTACGGATTAGTGTCTAGCAGCTATAGTATCCGCATGCTCTCTGAGTGGATGTAGACTGTACAGTAGAGTCCTAATAGCGGAACGATGATATCTTACTTATTCTTATAACCCACGACATGGTAAACAATAAATGCACAACTGCCCATCACGATGGCAGAGCAGTGACCGCAATGACAACTTTGTCGATTCCAGCAAGAGTAGCGTGAAAACTGCATAGGGCACACCGAGGCAACAAGAACTGCGCTTGCTGTTTGGTGTTCTATTCACTATTGCTATTTCCATTACAACGCGCAGTTTTCAATGTCCGCCGCCTTACAGCGCAACTAACCGCATACGACGTTACGGTCCGTCACTGCGTGCTAACGACCGCCGCGTAAACGTTCCGGGGACTAATTCCTTGCTTAGACGTCTGCGCGAATCCTACAGCAGCAGTAGCCCATAGGCTGCGTGTCAGGCTAACTCAACTAGCCACACTAATCCAGTGACCGCGGACGGCTTCATTTCTTTGCTTATAGTCGCCTGGCAAACTTTAGTTGCAGCCCAGCCCCTGGGCTGTACGTAGGAACACACTAACTGAAGATTGCAGACGAGTTTTCCTCCAATTTGCGACGGTCGGAACGAAGTGGGCGCTCTACGGTGATTAGGCAATCGGACCCGTGACGTGAGCCCCAGGGAGTCATGGCTTGGCTGCTTGAACAGTTTGGTTCTTCTCATCGATTCGTCTTCTCTCTTTTTTAGTTTCGTCAAGTTTCAGACCCTATCGAACTGGATAATCAATGCAACGCTGGAAACATTAGAGAATTTTTTTTGCTAAAACTTGTCTACGCGTGGCGCGTTTCGCTTTAATATTTGATTCAAGGCTGCGAGGTGCTGATCACTGATCGCTAGTGTTTCGGGCTAAGCAAAACGGAGCAGTTAAACAGCAGCATAATATTTCGGCCACTGAGACTGAGATGGTTTGTGTCAGCAATCTGCTGAACACAATTCTAAGCCATTTATGGCGACTATCGCTACTAACCAATCAAAATTATGAAATCATAATAATGTATTACAACAGGAACATTTAATGTGATAGGCCTATACATGTATTTTACTTTAATTGCGCCCCGTGACGTCAGCGACTGATTATTTGATTACGTCGGATGACGTCACTGATTGATTATTTAAATGCTTTCACGACGTCACCGACTAAATTGTCCGCGTGACGTCACTGCAGGAACTGGACGTGTGGCGCGAGTACGACGTCGACGCCTATATAATCGTCTACTCCATCACAAACCGGCGCTCCTATCAGAAGGCCTCTGACGTCATCAGCAGCATCCGTGACGACACGCCCGCGGCGCGCGAGGGGGCGGGGTCTGCGGGGGTTGTGGGCGGAGCGAAGGACGGCGCGGGAGGGGCGTCGGGTAGCCAGGGCGGCAAGCCGATCATTTTGGTGGCGAACAAGAGCGACTTGGAGAGGTCACGCATGATCGGAAAGGAAGGTTGGCTTAAAAAATTACTTTTTAAAATGTGTATATATTTTTTTAATAGGGTATTATTATCATTGCAGACCCAAATTTAGGTCAAAACCAGTCGCCTATAAAAAAATATGAAAGCGAGTCGTCTGCATAATTTTCGACAAAGATTAACCCAAACACCAGCTGGGTTTACACGTCAATACATGGCCTTGAATGCAAACACAAATAGCATATCTTGTGACTGAATAATCTAAAAACTCTTGTCGAGTATCGTAGCATGTTTTATATAATTGAACTCTCCTAAGCCTTAATTGGATTAAACAAAAATAGTTTAGTGTTTCTCCTAGATTATTGAGCATTTGATGCGCTGTCTGCGTGCAGAGGGCAGGCGCCTAGCGCAGACCTACGACTGCAAGTACATCGAGGTCTCCGCCATCCTCAACCACAAGGTCGACGACCTTCTAGTCGGCTCGCTCAAGCAGATCCGCCTTTCTCAGCAGCGACAGTGGCGGGGGCGGCGGCGCTCTTCCGGGCGCCAGGGGGGCCTCCAGGGGGACCAGTGCCCCCTTACCCCCTCCTCGGGACCCGTCGAAGCGTCGGGATGCATGGCGAAGGCACGCAATGGGATGTTCTCGCGAATACTGCAGACGTCGCGGAAGAAACGAAGCGCGGCGTCGAAGTCGTGCGAGAATCTCTTGACGCTGTAGGATGTTTGGGCACTGCTGCGGTGCGTGGCATCGGAATGATTTTGAAATTGAGGGCACCAAATTATCTTGTTGGGATAAATAAAATCTTGTGTGGTGCGGTCAGTTGGCCTAGCTAGTGGTTTGCTATAATGCAACAACTGTAGGCTATAAACTTCAGTGTCAACTAGCCTAATACAACATGAGTCTACGATGTTTATTTTGTGACGACTATTGATCGCCTTGCAGCCTAGTAGACCAAGCTAAAATGGCAATGATGATAATGTAGAGTTGTAGACTAATGCAAGAGACACCAAAATTTGTGTCTGAATGATTTGAGATTACAACTTCTGTGCCGAAATATGGCTAAGATCGCCATTAAGGCTATAATGATCACTAAAATGATAGGCTTAAGCCTACTGTCAGTTGATGTTCTAATAATAGCCTATAGGCCTAGGCCTAGATCAAAAATGGATTGACGAACTTTCTTTGTTTACCTTTGTTTACCTTGTCGCCGCCCGAGGCCCCCTCTCCCCGACCCCGCTGACGGCTCAAATGGGGAAAAAAGCGTTGCTGCTTATTTCAATCCCCTGGTTTCACT
>JAQIWG010004181.1:0-16490 GCA_034695025.1 Chamaedrilus cognettii | reverse complement strand
CCCCCCTAACTCGAAGCTCCGTGAGGACCCTCAAGATCTATCACAATCTATCTGAAAATTGTACACATGACTTATAATATGTCAAGACAACTTTCCCTCGCTATTACATATTTTTAGAAAGATTTTTTTTTCACTGCACCCTAATGTGCTGAGTTCATTTTAGCCCTCATGAATTCGGCGTCGCGTTACGCCTTCTACTTATGAAAGTGGCGTCGTCGTCCTACGCCAGAGCCTTTGAAACAAGGAGTAGCCTACAAGACGGGCTGTACACATTTATTGTAATTCTGGGGACTACAACATCTTATGCGTTCCTTTCGATGAGAACTCGGGGCAGGGGAGGAGGGGGAGGTGGCGGTGCTGACAGATATTTTCGAAGCCGTTGTTAACAGTCATTATCCTTTTCTTGCTTCTCTTGCTCTTTGACATGACATAACTGCAAAGGCCAGCGAGACTGAAAAATACATTTATTCCATCTTACAATATGCCTAAATAATCTACAGAAATGTCGACTTTCGTCGGCTATCTGGCACAAGCAGCTGAGCTGCCGTACGCTATCAGACCTTAAAAACCGCCTATCCCTTTAACGTGTAATGTTACGCCTGCCCGTCTCCAATCTGGTCTACAATTTAAAAAAAAGCTTTTTAAGGCGTTGCCTACTACGCCTACTAAAATGAATCCTGGCTGTGACTGTGCACAAGGCCTATTCTAGCAGACAAGTTTCGGACTAAGGTTGACTGTGAACCAAATTTGTGGTAGAAGCCACTAGGCTACTCCTGGTGACACTGAACTTTGACAATAAACATTGATTCTGCCCTGGCTTCAATTAGTTCGTACTCGGTAGATCGCTATGACTAAACTGTTCCAGTCCAGTTTGATCGTGCTCTCGGTAATACTACATAGGCCTACTCATCCCTCCAGTGATCAAGTAGCGTGCAGAGGTCTTCCCTACCTTTGCTCGGATAGTATAGAAGGAATCAGGATACAAGATGGATTTTGGACGCACGTAGCTTATTGTTTCTTCCACGCGCTGAGGACCACCGTTCTTTACTGTCTGGCATCAGCTGGGGCCGTAGTCACCATAGTCGCGACTGTGTTAGCTCGAGCGAGCTTTGAGGTGGCTCCAGCTAAATGGTCAATGCCGTGCATGTGTTTTTTGATGGCGCGACCTCAAATCTCACTCCAGCTAGGCAGTCGCGACTACGGTGACTACGGTCCCGGACGCTATAGACAGAACTAATTAAACGATCGATGAATGATCAGCAAAACCATGCGACGGTAACAAGCCTCAATTCAAATGAGTCGCAAGGAAATTATTCTTCTGCCTCATGCATTTTCGTCAGCTATATTTTGTTCCGTCGTATTTCTTGCCTCGGCACACCTTAAGGGTGTGGGCTGACGAGCGGTTTCTCAAGAATTGAGCGGTCCAGATTCACGGATACTGTGAATCTGTGATAGAGCTACGAGTGAGCGTTTCGCAATGCCCCAACGCAACGCAGCTACATGACGTTATTCGCTCCAAGATGCCCGCACACCTTCCGGTCAAAACGAAGGAAGTCTTATAGGACAATTATAGTCCGTAGAGAACTCGTCGAGCCGCCGACTGCTTGCGGTCGTTTGTCTTGACGCGCACAGCTGACGTCATCCTCGCTTAACGGCGAATGTTGCACGCAGCATTCTTTTTGTTAAGGTCCGTTTCTTAACGACGCACACGTAGTGGTCCAGTGCCTATTCGGTCAAACGAACGCCACAAATGTCCTTGGTTTTGACCGAAAGGTGTGCGGGCACTATTATACCGGTTGTGCTGTGATGAAGAAACCTCAGTGATTCTCGCGCATAGCAACCGTGATGTCGTCAATCTGCTTGTGGAAAACTGTCAGTTGATTCCATTTTTGAATGGTCTTCTAGGATGGAACATATTAGCACGGCCTGAGCGGTTTGAATCTAATATGGAGCTAAAATCGTCTTGTAAACAACGATTGCCATATTTTGGTTTTTGTAAAAAAAAATTCTTATAAATGTCGGTATGACCGTTAAATATATGCCTTCTTCTTCTTCCCCTGCGAGTTTAAGGACCGTGTGTAGTAACGAAGACTATTACAGTCCGGTTCTGTGCTCGGCCTCGGCTTTACCAAGCACGGAACCGCTCCCCCCTCTTAAGTCGCCTTTTACGACTCGCCCGGGAGATCTAGGCTGCAGGTCAATTCTTTTTTTCCCGACCTGCAGGGGTAAAATGTAAGCCTACGTGAACGATTAATTCATTTGTAGTAAGTCCGAGTCAATAAGAAAGAGTGTGTGAATTGTTGTCAGCACGGGGCAGGGATCAGCCGTTCGATCAACGTTAGTTTTGCAGTATTTCAACGCCGAAATACAATTTTGTGCATCAGTATTTGTTGCCAATTGCTGGACGTCTGCTATACATAATACATGTAACTTGATGTAAGTAATACACGAAGCAGATTACAGACTTTGCAGATGGTGAAATGATCGCTGAGTATGTGGCATTAACAAGGCTTTATAACTATCTAAACTGCAGGAGACAATGAATTACGAAATAAGAAACGAACATGTATTCATTGTATTGTATTCGCAAGAATGACTCGGAATAAAAATCAATAAATGTCCGGGAGCAAGCCCTTACAGAAAAGACATATGTGACCCAAATGCAACCCACATGTGACCCCCTTTGTGCGTCTATTTAACTCACGTGATTCAATGTGGGACACATGTACACGTAGGTTGTTCCAAATTCACGCATCAACCACAAGTGGGTCACATGTGAAAATTATGTGGCTTTTCTGTAAGGTAGTATTCGGTTACAAATGAGTAATCACTAGATTGAGCACGCGTAGCGATCATAGTGTTTGGAAACGCACAGGAACGGCATTCCTGTCAAGATTTTAAAAGGGAACGCCGTTCCTGAATACATTATTTGAGAAACTTTGGAGGCATGTAAACAAATATCTTCAACGGTAGCATTCCTGCATGCATGCTAGACGTTCATGCATAAATGCTGCGCATCCGGCATCAATCGAGAGTTGAGAGGAGGCTGAAAATGCCACGATCAAACATATCAAAAGGAGTTTGCTGCTTGAAACGTTTGGCGACCATCCGCCTCGAACACTCGTGAGATTTTTTCGATGGCGTTCTGTAGCATTCCTGCATAAGCTTGTCTGCACTTTTACCACTGAACAAGCCTCGAAGCAAGAGCGAGTTCAGTATTTAACCACCTGCCAGTTTTGTCTCTGTGCATAAAACATGCAAGCCCACGCTTTCTCAAATATGCCGGCAGCTAGTCAGTCACAGTTGTCAGTCACATTGCCATTCACAGTTGTCAGTCACATTGTCAGTCACAGTTGTCAGTCACAGTTGTCAGTCACAGTTGTCAGTCACAGTTGTCAGTCACAGTTGTCAGTCACATTATCGCTCACATTGTCAGTCACATTGTCAGTCACATTGTCAGTCACATTGTCAGTCACAGCTGCCAGTCACAACTCCCAATCACAGCTGCCAGTCAAAGCTGCCAATCACAGCTGCTGTCAATCACAGCTGTCAGTCAGAGCTTCCAGTCACAGCTGTCAGTCTCTGCTGCCCATTGCAGCTGTCAGTCATACCTATCTGTCACACTTGATAGTCACAGCTCTAAGTCACAGCTCCCAGTCACCGCTGTCAGTTACCAGTCGATGCTGAGAGAGCGCACGAGGCCATGCAGTTCTACCCTCCCTGGGCTCATCTCCTGCCCCACATCCTCCCCCATCTCCCCGCCTCCCTCCTGCCCTTGTGCCCCCCGCTTCTCGACGCGCCCGTTCCCCGCCCCGTCCGGCGGGCGGCACAGCGGGGACGCCTCCCTCGGCTCCCGCTGCACCCCCCGCTGGTGCAGCAGGGGGGGCGGCCCGTGGTCGTTGCCGCCCATCGCCTCCACCTCGCGCCAATCCTCGGCCGACGTGTAGTCGACCGTCGAGTGTTTGCGCAGCTTGAGCCTCATCACCGAGTGACAGCTCACTTTCACGGGGCCCGCCCCGTGAAGGTCAGCCCCGCCCGGGTCCTGCTCGTTCCGGGCCCCGGGAGGCAGGTGGAGCCCCACGCCGGGAGGGCCACCCCCGCTCAGCCCCTGGCCCTTCCTGAGGAAGGGAATGACGCCGGGCGCGGAGAGCGGCAGCAGGAGGCTGTAGTTCTTGCGCGACGAACTGTCCGACTGCGTGGAGGGCGAGGCGAGGATGAACGACTCGTGCGCGCCGCAGTCCTTAATCAGCTGCGAGCTGAGGTCGTCGAGGCACAGCGCCCCCCCGCTGCTCCCGCCGCGCCCCCCCAGGGCCGCCTGCAGCGCCGCGCCCGCCCCGTGCAGGATGATGTCTGCGGAGAAGTCAGACGAAGGGGTTCGGTCCCCCCCGCCGTCCTCGTCCTAATAATAATAGTAAGAGTTTATACTATAAAGATTATAAGGACGTCATCGAGATGGGTGTTGATATGAGCTTTGCATTGGGCCTCTGTCGTTGACATTACGTCGGTCTTATAATTTGACAGAGGCGATAAAAGATCCTTGCTTCGGCCGCACTCAGCATCATCCATGTCAGCCATCTGACGGACTCCGATAGAAGGGCCACGGGTCTTATTATGGGCTCGTGGAGAAGAGCCTGCGGGTTATGTGAAAGGACTGCTAGTAATAATAATGAGCTTACAGTCGCGGCGTCCAGGGACGTCATCGGTGACTACCTTGCTGTAGGAAAGCATCAATTTCGTTTTAATCGAGGTCCCCGATGACGGCTTTTGACGCCGAAACGGACAGGTCAATGCTATTATTATTATTATTATATTGTAAATTTTAAATAATTGATGAAACTCCAAGACAAAGGGATAGGCGAAAGAGTGTCGAATAGACGGATCGGTTATTCGATGTGTCCGTCAGGAGAATAAAAAGATCTATAGTGGGAAAACTGTGTCTTTACATCAGATAGGAATAACTGCAGAGAGGGGGAGATTTGGAGTGAGAGAAGAAAATAATTTCAAACATTGGGTGAAGCCGGAGAAAATGAGTGCCGACCTGCCCCCCGCCCGCGGGGTCGCCGTCCCCCCAAGGGACCCTCGCCAGCCCGTTCAGCTCGATGTAGCCGTTCGCCCCGAGACTTGCCCGTCCCTCGCCTCCACCGCCTGCAAACGTGCCACACTGTACAGCACGGGTTCTCAATCGTTTATGGTGTGAGGAACACTTAATTTGTTGAAAGATGGTTGAGTTATAGGCGCGGGGTAGTGAGGCGAGGCAATGTGGTGTAGTGGTTAAGGTGTCGGACTGGGAATCCAGAGATCTAAATAACTGGGTTCAATTTCCCACGCAGGCAACAATCAAATTATAACGTTACAGGCCCCTCAGTAAGACTGTTACGCACACAGGTGTCGCTAGCTGCTAACACCGTGTAGATAATTTTTTAGGGCATCCGGCTGTAAAAGCGCAGCTCTGGCATTCCTTACCAGGGCGCAAACGTCTAAACCTGTGTGAAACATGGACATTAACAAATTAGACTGCAACAAAGGCTTTGTTTTTTTACGGTTGGTAAACCAATTCCATCGACAATCGGTTCTGTCCAGTCGATACGCCGCATACGGGCACAGCGAGTTTGATGCCGAGGAGTGCTAGAATATACCGAAAAGAATATTTAGGTGGGTGGCTTAGCGTTACAGATAGATCATTTCAGTATTTTGTTATTACACTATTAAAACTCAAGGTTGATAAACAAGTTTTTATATCACCGATTTTGGAGTCAAATTTTTAATTTTTCTCCTGCTACTCGGTGAACATTTGGCTACTCGTCTCGGAACATCAGCGTTTCGCGGAACACATGTTGAGAAAGTCCGGAAAACAGCTGTACCGAGCGAGTCAAAAGATAGACTAATAATCCGCGAGCAAAATCGCGATAACTCAGTGAAAAACTAATGCTTTTGTTGCATATTTTCAGCGTTATAGAGTAGATAATTCCACTTATGACCATCTAATTTCATTTGAAAACATTTTGAGATTAGAATTTCTTTTATTTCCCAAAACTAATCCAATTTCATTTGAAATCATTTTTAGGCTAAAATATCTCTTTTTTCCTAAACTCATGAATGATTCAGGAAAAAGGTCCAAAAATGAAATATACATAATTTGAATGTAATTATTTAGTCGACAAATGATGATAATAAGAAAGAATAGCTTGTGCCGCTAAGTATTGAACCACTACAATGGAGAGATGAGGCATCTCTTAAACTGCATAATATAATATCTAGTATCTGTCAAATATAATGTTATTTATTTTGTGTTATATATCGTTCTAATATTTAGCAGCGCAAGTCCTGAGGATCTTAGCAACTGTTCTCTCTCTGCGTTTTGTATACCCCCTGCTCGGCGTGCAATGCGTCCACAAGCATGCAGAGACCAGGGGCCTGTTTCTCAGAGTTTCTGTAACTTTGAGCCTAAACTTAATTCTAAAAAAGATTTGAAAGAAATTAAATCCAGTCGCCGACCACCGTGACGTCATCATTTGGTTTATGGCGAATGGCGCCGTGGCGGTACAGAGTTTAAAATAACTATGACTAAAATATGCTTAAGATATTCTTAAGAACTTCTTAAGACTAAAATCTGCGTAAGATATTTTGAGAAACAGGCCTCAGGCCCTGAGCGTTAGCCAGCCAGCGCACTCTCCGTGTGTGATACCTGGTTGTGTTGTAGTTTAGGGACCGTGTGTAGCACAAACACTATTTACAGTGCGGGTCTGTGCAAGAGAGCCGGGCACCAAAAGGAACCGCTCCCCATTCCTTAGTCGCCTTTTCTGACTCGTTCTGGGAACCCTGCGCTATAAGCCAATTTGCTGTTCCCCGACTTGCAGGGAGTGTGAGATACCTGGTCCGAAGCCCCCGCCGGCCCCCTGCAGACTGTCAGTGGAGCCCCCGCCCGCCCGCAGCGCGCCAAGTAGCTTCCTGCGCCGCCGCACGTGCTGCCACTTGGCGACGAGCACGAACAGCACGATGACGCCGAGCGCGAGGAACGCGCCGAACGTCGACCCGAGCGCCACGGACAGCGAGTTGACGGCCGTCGTGCCTGGCAACAGACAACTCTTCGACAATCCAATCGACCTTGCGAAAAAGTTTGTCATCGATTCGATTTGTCGTTATGTACATATTACCATGTGTTTGATTAGGGATAAGTTTAGTAGGAGTAGTACTCCATAAACGAACATTTTTTCAAACTCTACTCGGATTTAGAAATGGGCAGGAGTAGCATTACTCGTAAAAATTTATGATGGTGGAGTAGGTCTACTCTTGGTCTACTCCTTTTCTGAAAGTCATAGGAGTGCACTCTCCTGTTTTATACGCAGCAGGCGTAACGCTACTCCTATTTTGTAAGGGCTAAACTGAACTCTGGGTTTGATTACCGTGTGTTCCGACATATCCGAACAGTTTTATCGGAGTTGATGTATAGTAATAAAGGAGGGTATGGTTCAGCCAGGGAGAGGGCAGGATATAAGACTATGCTGGCAGTGAGTAATTTTTTTTGTTCTGAGAGAATTAAAATAAATAGTGTTGCAAAACAGATGTCAGTTGAAGGGTTATTCGGTCTGAGTAATTAGTCACTTTTGGTCTTAAAGATCTGATGTCGGGTGAAGGTTGATTTGGTGGGATAAGTTTATTGCTTTTGTTCTGATTTAGTTCTGATTTTGGTTCAATTTTTCTCTGATTGCAAGTGTTTGCTATAGGATTTATTTGTTCTGATTTTACTCTTTCTCTGGTTCGATTCAGTCAGCCTGTAGTCTGTGGACCTCGGCTATACCTTATAGAAGGCATATAAACTGAGGGACACAGAATGCAAACATGGAAAGAGCTACCTAGCTATCTACAAGTTATCTAAGTCTAACAGCCGGCAGCTGAAAGACTGAATCGAAGGAGAGAAACGAGCTAGTGCTCTAGCTTAGTTCAACGATGGCATTATAACTAAGAAATTATAACGATACTGTACTCTCAGTGAAAGCGTTGTAGTCTTTAAAAGTGTAGCTAGTCCTCTAATCTACAAACAATTTCAACAGAAGAAAATAATAAAATTCAATAATCAAACCGTAGTCGAAGGTGGTTAGTACTAAGAAAGACTCTATTACATGGTGGAGAACCGGGGTATATCTTCAAGAAGATGACGAAACAGAAAAAAAGAATGTTGTGTCATCGATTTGTCCCCATTGAGAAACTGCTTAACCGAAAATCATCAGGATACGGTAAGGAGTGTACCCAGCGACAAAACTATGTGTCAAATAGTAGGTAAAGCACACGCGGCAGGCATATTCCAGCTTGCAGCGATAGTAACGATGCCGGACGATCCAGGAGAAAGGGTAAGTGACGAAGAGACGTCAGAAAAAGGGACATGAGTAAGTTAGTTATTTCAACAACAGCCAAAGTTACAGGTAAGCTACAAGATTTACAAAAGAAAGACAAACACTGGGGCGCGTCAATCAACTTGCTAGCAACCGGCGAAATACCGGCTAACAACGATAAGTTGTGTCGCAAGGTATTAATGGAAAGGGATTCGTTTTACCTGAAGGACCAAAAAACTTGGTGCCGAGCCCGGTTCACAAATGGTAAAAAGGAAGAACTCACTGATGTGTTATTCGAGAACAGTGAAACTTTCGTCATACCAGATGCGCTGGTTGACGAAGTCATGCACGCGTACCACGATTTAGATCATAATGGAATACCAAGGCTGTCAGAAAACTTTAGTCGCAAATACTATTTCGATAGTTTCTGGCAGCGGGTACATGACTTCGTGAACAAATGCCCGGTATGCGCCAGAGGTAAGTCACATTTACCTCCACGCGCAAGGTTGGGAGAGACCTTGATCGCTCACAAGCCGAGAGACATATATTCTATTGATGTCGTAACGGGTCTAAATACAACGTGAAAAGGAAGCAAATACGTATTGACGCTACCAGATCATTTTTCAAGATACGCATGGCTGCTTCCAATGAAAGACATGACCAAGTCAAAACCATCGCCGACAGACTACTGATAGTCATTGCCCAAGGAGGAGTACCAGAAATACTCTTGTCCGATTTAGGGGCAAACCTCCAGGTGGACGTCATTTCACAAGTGTATCAACTGCTAGGGGCAAAAAAGATCGGAACCATGGCTCACATCCCGAAAGCATTAGGGTTAGCAGAAAGGTACCATAGGACTACGGGCTCGTCGCTACGGTGATTATCGTTGCAATTCAGCAACCAAGGAGTAGAATGGGACGGTCTGTTGCCCATGGTCGAGTGTGCATTCAAAAATACTGTGAGTGCAAACGCTCATTTGTCACCATATGATATTTGGCTCGGACGAGGGGTGCGGATGCCCATAGACATCGGCATCAACTCCTCCGAGTCTGACTACGCAAAAATCCCAGAAAATACGTAAAAATGGTAAGGGTCAAATTAAATGATGTATAAGATACTGTATGTATAAGTTAATGATGATTAAATCAAATGATGTATAAGATACAACGAAAAATGGAAGCGGAGTCCCGGAAAAGGATGATAGAAATATACGATAAAATCAAGTCAAGACAGTATTCCTTTCAAAGGACGAGTTGGCGAATTTAAAGGGCCCCGCATTACACGATGAGCGCACAAGGAAGTTGGCTCCAATATGAGCGGAACCTTTTGAAATAATGGAGGTTGTCACCCCACATTCTGTGCGGATACGAGATCTAAAAACCCAAAAGGAGGTGGCGTGTAACGTCCACGTTGATAAACGAAAGCGTTGCTGGAGTTCACGCGTGTCTTTTTCGACATACCAGGTATCCATATCGGGACGCCGGTACCGATACCTCAGTGTATAGTGCAGCAACGAGGCCAAATTGACAGCCCAAAATTTTTAGTTCGTTACCAACCGTCCGAGGACGGTGCGGTGCTCGCGGATAAATGGTTCCGCGCATCTGAGGTCAGTACCGAGTTAAAATTTGAGTTAAGAGAAACCCATCGAAAAGACAGAGTTTTGAGACAAATCAAAGCGTCCGCGGGCCATAGATGCGAGCCCAACACTCCCATGGATAGTTACACAGAGGACGAGATGGCCGAATCTGTCGAGCGGATTCCGCCGACAGGCCCTCCACGGTATCCGGATCGATCAACCGGTGCCGTGAGAAGTACACGGAATCGGAACTACGTAAATTACAGAGCATTAGCGGGTTTGTCAGATACAGACTAGTCACTTGCAGACCCGGAGAAAAGAAAGTAAAATGATAAGAAAAGGAGAGCATGCAGTTTCAGAAAGAAATACGGAGTAGAAGAAAGATATATACAGTAAGCCCCCTACGGAAAGTTATAACTAGGTGTACTACCAAGATGCAATACCTCGGTAGAGTTATAAGTGGGGGAAGGGTGTTAAAAATCGGAAGTTTAGTTACAATCCTTCCAGTTTGGGTATAGAAAAATCTTTTCTTGTGTGTGTAGGAGCCGGCCCGGGCGAAAAAGGGGGCGAAAAAGGGGGAGAAAAAGGCTCATGGAAAGATTGGAATGGCAACAACGCCAGGCTAAAGGCACGTCATTTTACAATGATACTGATGTTGTTGTTGGACCATGGTTGATAAATGCGAGAATTGATAAAGACATGAATGTACTAAGATTAAAAAACGGAATTCACTTCCGTTATTTGAGCGAATTTATTCATGTGAGCTGGTATTGGCACCATAGTTTCGTGGTGTCAGTACCATCGGATAGATTCAATTCGACCAGACACGACATTGTGTTGGGGGATAGAAATCAACCTCAGAGACATAGGTGGTGGGATGTATGTCTGCAACGCCATTCTAATGATTTTGACGGTCTGTCTGCCCAAAATCGCAATGATCCTATGTTCAACATACCCGAGATAACCAGAACGGACGGAGTATGCCAAAGATTTACCCTTGGTATACAAAGCGTGATAAAAGTGGTTAAGCAAAACCACGCCTTTTTGCGTGCGCAAGTGAAAAATATTTTGGATCTTTTGCACCTGATTTAAACAATATACCCGCTCAAACCCACAGAAAAATAGCAATTTTGGGGTTTGTGTCTGAAATTGGTAATACACTTTTTGGTTTTGCTGCCAAAAAACAAGTTAAAATAGTCGAAAAGCAACTTCAGGAAGTAACTTCTACCTATAGAGCCCAGGGATCTGTTTTAAAAAAATCAGTGGTAGATATGGCCTCCTTCGCGAAGGTAACGTCTGAGCGCTTCGATAATTTAGTACGATTGGTAAGCGCGTCCGCAGTGAACAACGTCGAAAGTTTAAATCACTTGGCTGATGATTTGACTCAGCAGCAAAGTTTTGCTTCAGATTTGTTGTGTAAATCAATTGAAATAAACCGCGCGATGACTGCATTAAGTACTCACCTGGCTTCTATTTTTCAAGGTATCGAGCTGCTGGCAGGCGATGCTAAGTTATCTAGCAGCCTGGTGACTGTCGACACGTTGCGTAATGTAATTTGAGCTAATTCTGCAGAAATAGGATCAAATTCTCACGTATATAGAAATCCACGGGAATCCGTTGTTTTATTATCAAAGCGTGAAAGTGGCTTACGGAATATAAATGGAAGTTTAGTCATAAACGTCCAATTTGCTTTGACGTCAATTGAACAACCTTTTCAATGCTACGAAATTGAAATTTTTTTACAACCTGTTCCCGGAAAAAAGAGTGCACGGCTTACTGTAAGCGGAGTAAAATCCGGAATAGCAGTAAAAAAGAATCGCTCTCTATGTTACGAATTAGACGAAGTAGAATTAATGCAAGCCAAATTGTGAAATTTCGAAGCCATAAGCAAACAAGTTTTGAAAAGATCTGAGTACAATGAGTGTTCTATAGCTTTGTTTCTAGACCATCAAGTCAAAATAAAAAGTTTTTGCAAATGCCAAATAGTCCTCGACGACCTTGTAAAAGGTGTATTTTGGCTAAAGGACCATTCTCTTGGGATAACAGGGTATCTAAATTACACAGTCGAGTGCAATGGAGAAAGTCAGAACAAAGTGTGCGAAACGCAATGTATTTTGCATTTGACACCGGATTGTTCTGTTGATACCTGCAGGAAGGTGGTGTTTCCCACTTACGGGAATGGAACTTCCAGTGACGTGCGACAGCACTATACCGTCACTGCACCCCTACTGGCCGAATTTTGTGACAGTGACACTATACGGGCAATTCGTGAAGACACATTGTTCGATACGATTCCGGAAGTAGAGATTCCCCATATCAAAAATTTTCATCCTAAAACTCGTAATTACATAGGGGACGATAGCAAAATAGCAATCAGTATGAAAAAGGCTGTCGAACAAGTCAAGAATTCAGATTTTGTTATTCACAGCCTGTCCGATTCGATAATTTTCGGAAATGAAGAAATAAACCAGCCAAGCGCTTGGTTTACTTCATTGGGATGGACGACAAGAGGAATAATGATGTTACTCGCATTGCCGTTACTGCAAATCGGGTATTTGACCTTTAGAATGCGGGTCCTGAGTAATCGACTATCGCGGTGCTTGAGCAAGCGGTACGCGCTAACGCCCAAGCATCGGAAGGAAACTTAACGGAGCAAGTGAGGCTCCGTTTGGCTTACATTACATCTACGATAAAACCAATCCAGGACGTACACGTGCAGATAGTCGAACACATAGGGACCATTTTGGCGTGGATCGTTATAGCTTGCTTACTCTGTGCAATTGTGATCGGGATATTACGTTATATTAAACGATATTTCGTAAACGATAAACGATATATAAACGATATTGCAAGCAGTTACATGAGATGCGAGTATGTACATATCTGGCATTACAGTTCGCGGAGTATGGAGGCGGAGATAGGTGTGTATTACTCAAGTAACAAGCTCTTGGAGCTTTACCAACTGATTTGGAGATTTTGTCAAAAAATTTCGTTGGAGCCTACGAGTTACACGGTTGGGTTCGTGGTTATCTTACATTCTCACGGCCAGCAGAGGTTTTAGATAAATTTACGGGACAACGACAAACCGTCGTTCAGAAGGTTAACCTGAAGTTTCACGAGGCATACGTGTTGCAGGGAGTACTAAACTCTAGGTTCAGGTGAAAACCCGTGTTTGTCCACAATAAGCGTATAGTGGATGCAGTGATTAAATGAGGAAACGTCAGCCGTGCTGGTACACTAGTTTTACCCCGCCAAAAGAAATTTTACGCGGAGCCCACGGCACTCGATGAGGATATGGATATAGAAATTGAATTAAACGAGATACTTACTTACTAGTATGTAAGTATCTCACCCGGATGAAGGACAACGTTTTAAAACGTGGCGAGCTAGCAGGTACATCGCTTCTTTTCAGAAAAGAAATTTTCTGAAGAAATAATTCGATGATATAATTGTTGTTAATTGTACGTTACATTCATGATATAATCTATTCTATGTACGTTACTGTTACGAACTTACTGTGTTCTGGCATATCACGTTTTTGGTGTATTCACAAATCATACGTGTACATAGCGGATAGTCTAATGACTAGGATATGATTGTTCTCATATGCAATCATATAACGTACAGTTTATATATACCCATATATGCGTCATAGCAATCGGTTAGAATACTTATATATTGTTAAAGGGGTGACGAATAAACGTGATGTTATATTACCATATACAAACAGCTGAAGCTGTTGTCCTTAACTACCTTCCGCGCAGTCGGGTGATGGCGAAGCTTCCAACTAAGTCAATCGCGCTTTCACGATCACAATCGCCCATTAAGCCAGTCGCCGATCACGGTGCCACGTTGATCCATATAGGATGACTAGAAAAAGATACCCAGAGTGCTAGACGGCTACAGAGCGCACATTTTCGGCCAAAATATATATATTTGGGTATACGTATTTCAGCAGGAGCGGGCGATAATGTTGTTCAGTAAGTGTCAGGGCTTATATCGATTTCCGGGCGAACCTTTGTGCGCTTGTTTTTTTTCATCGTTCACGTGATAATTTTAAATCAGATTTAAAAGTAGTACCAATCACGGTACAACTCGGATACATAAGCAAGTAATGAACGATTTGTTCATAAAGTCATCCAAGTACAAGGTGTACCAAATATTTCAAATTTTAAATTAGGGAAATCGGGGGATTGCAAATTTGATTGTTTTTTTTATAAACAGCCATAACCTTTCTACCCCTTAACCGATCTACACCTTTGTTTCGCCAGGAACTACGACTTATAGTGGCCGACAGTCCGTCTAACATGTTTTCACAAAATATTGATAGAATGGCCGGGGAGGGGCAATAATAATAAAAATATTGGCTTAGGCCTACTAGTCGAATATTTTTTGGTGTGATTTTCAACGTTCCGTGATTTACATTAGGACCCATGATCGTATAATCCTGGTACAAACATAGATCATTCACAGGTCTATCGCGAAACCACCCGAGTACGATTTGGACCAAAAAAAATTGAAGTTTATATTGAGGATACGTGGGGGAACCAATTGGAGCGCATTTACAAAAACGGCCATAACATTTTTAAACCTTTACCGATTTACACGATTTTTTGGACAGGAGGTAAAAGTACACTGCCCATTATACCGTCCAATACATGTTTTCACAAATGTGTATGGAATGCGCGGGGGGGAGGGGGGGGCCGTTTTGGTACAAAGAATCATACACGTGTATGCAGTAAACATGAGGATATGGTGTTGGTTGGGAATATGGATAAGGTGTTCACGTGATGTTCGTTAAGGCACGTGTAGCCGCATATATCACACGTGTTTAAGTGTTTTATTTGCACAATTGTGTACGAAGTACTTCTCGAGTTTACTGCGCTGCAGGGAAGTGTGGTGATCAAACGTGGGAGATCAGTCGGCGCCGAAACGCGAGTTCGCTCCAGATTCCAAACTCCGTTGCTAGACGCATTCGGCCTACGGGTCGACCCCACTTGTAGCCCCCGTTTTCAGCGGGACAGGCGGCGTCAGGGAGGCAACATTAAGTTGCTGGCTACATGACCAACTGGGGGGGTGAAGGGGTTTGGGTTCTGTAGGGATCACGGGGAGCCGATGAACAATTAGTTAACTTTATCAGTACATGTTTTGCATGGTATATCAAAGTATTATGATAGCGGATAATGATTGAATTAATTAAGCAACAGGAGTATAACTATTATAAATGATATAAGCATTATAGTCAAGCTTTCACTGCTATTATCGTTGACAATATGTCTATTCTACATTATATATATTGTCAGTTATATTACTCAAATATTTCATGATTGTGTATTAATGTAACAAATGTGTCAAAAAATTATGAAGATACATACATTATGAAGATACATAATGATGTATGACACATACATTACGTAATATAAAAATAGGAGGTTATAAGAACATTAAATTGTAATCGCGAGCATCATTAGTCATATTACGCATATAACGATGTCGCTTTTCAGCGCGGTCGCTGACGTGCGGAAATTTTTGTTATATGCCAAAATTTCAGTTATTCGTCCGGAATGATGTATAGTAATAAAGGAGGGTATGGTTCAGCCAGGGAGAGGGCAGGATAAAGACTATGCTGGCAGCGAGTATTTGTTTTTGTTATGAGAGAATCAGAACAAATACTGTTGCAAAACAGATGTCAGTTGAAGGGTTATTTGGTCTGAGTAATTAATCACTTTTGGTCTGAGAGATCAGACGTAGGGTGAAGGTTGATTTGGTGGGATAAGTTTATTGCTTTTGTTCTGATTTAGTTCTGATTTAGGCCTCATTTTGATCTGATTGCATGTGTTTGCTATAGGATTTATTTGTTGTGATTTTACTCTTTCTCTGGTTCGATTCAGTCAGCCTGTAGTCTGTGGACCTCGGCTATATCTTATAGAAGGTATATAAACCGAGGGAAACAGAATGCAAACATGGAGAGAGCTACCTAGCAATCTACAAGCTATCCAACAGCCGAGAGTTGAAAGACTGAATCGAAGGAGAGAAACGAGCTAGTGCTCTAGCGTAGTTAAACGATGACATTATAACAAAGAAATAATAAAGATACTGTACTCGCAGTGAAAGCGTTGTAGTCTCTAAAAGTGTAGCTAGTCCTCTAATCTACAAACAATTTCAACAGAAGAAAATAATAAAATTCAATACTCAAACCGTAGTCGAAGGTGGTTAGTACTAAGTAAGACTATATTACACAGTATCTGCTAATTTATTTATCTAATGTAAAATTCTTGGCTAACTCTGTTTATACATTGATGTATGACAGGTATGCTTGTACTAGGTTGAGTTTTGTCAGCCTACTTGGAAATAAACGCAAATATATATACCGTGGTAAAAGAATTAGAAATAAAATTAGGGATAATATTGAGAAGAATTGATCATTACTGAAGAGCTTAGTTCATGAACAATATAAGTCCCACAAAACTTCCCTCCCAACCCCACCCACCCCCCATCTTTTTCCCTCCCCACCGCCACACCCATGCATCTTCTTTTTCTCCGTATCCCCTACTCCTCTCCCCATCTCACACCCCCCCCCCCAA
>JAQIWG010004180.1:0-16494 GCA_034695025.1 Chamaedrilus cognettii | reverse complement strand
CCGAGCGTCTCAACATCGTTCCACATCGTCACACATCGTTCCCACACCGTTCCCTCATCATTGCACACCGTTCCCACACCGTCCCCACACCGTCCCCGACCCCTCCCACACCGTCCCCGACCCTTCCCACACCGTCCCTGACCCTTCCCACACCGTCCCCGACCCTTCCCACACCGTCCCCGACCGTTCCCACACCGTCCCCGACCCTTCCCACACCGTCCCTGACCCTTCCCACACCGTCCCCGACTCTTCCCACACCGTCCCCGACCGTTCCCACACCGTCCCCGAGCGTTCCCACATCGTCCCCGAGCGTTCCCGTGTTGTTCTGTACCCCCCATCAAAGTTAAATTTCAGCCGATTTTCAAGTTTCGTAATGGTAAAAGTCATATCTCGAATACAGGTAGCTAGCTACCTGTTGTCGGAGATCGGAAAGTCATTGGGTCAAAACGTAAAGATTAACCATTAGCCCCCTTTTTATCGTGTAGTCTGTTAATGTCCATGTTTTCACACATGCTTACACGTTTTCGCCCTGATCAGAACTGGGTTTTTACGGCCGAATGCCCTTCCTGACGCCAGCCAAATAAATAATTATCTGGCACGGGGTTTGCAGCTAATGACACTAGTGTGTTTAACAGCCTTGCTGAAGGGCTTGTAACGCATGATTTCATAGTTGGGCACCGGCGCAGGGACCTGAACCCTGGTCCTCTGGACACCCAAGTCCGACGCCTTAACTATCACACCACAACTCCTCGATAACCTATAGTATTGCTTAACCTTTACACAGGTCTAAAGAACAGTTGCCGCTTTGCGCTTTCTTCCAAAGTCAATTTGGCTTGTGGTTCATTACGTTGTTTTTAAAATAGGCCGAAGTTGTATTGTTCTTTGTGGTAAACATTAAACACTAAACAGACAGATTTCGAAACTGAAAGTAGCTCTCACGGAAATGTTAAAAGGGTTTTTTCTGTATTCTCCAACAATAAAAATTAGCAAAAATCATTGAAGAAGATCTACAGCCGACATTTTTACATCCAATCAAGACGCGCGATAAATTTTGACGAAGGCCTACTATTATTATATTCGGGCCGGTTTGAAAACGCGCTGCTATCTCTACTAGCGGAAGATATCTATTCGGCGATAATCAAATCTGAGCATTTAGCTGCAAAATTGGTCAGGCTTGCCTAGTATCTACTTCAGCCTAATTTTTTTAGAAATAGCTAACCAGAAGGTTGTTAGCGCGTCTTGAAACCGGCCCTTAATTCTTATCCATTACACAGTCCTTGCAAGGTTTTTAGACACGCACATACGTGTTGCCTGTATCTCTCATAAGAGCTATTCACAGGGTTTGTACCAAACTGGTTATTTTGTACTTCCCATGACCTACTTGGAGCTCATCCTCAGAGATAACAGCTCGCTTAAATAATATCTATCAAGATTTTTATTATTATTCATACATTATTCCTGCGTTAAATCATTTATGTCGTCACCCCCTGACTAGTAGCCAATACATCAGTAATTTTTGTACAGCAAAATATTTACCCACAAAATGGAATATTGTCAATTTATTGGCTACAACCTAAGCAAAATTTGTATGCAATCACCATGTATACTCTCAAAAAGTAATCAGTAATCTACAACAGCAATCAATTGTACGTAGTTCGGTTGAAAGTCTACTAGAACAACAAATGAAATGCAAAATGACGATAGATATTCACATACACATGTACACGCGCGTTTTGTGGCCACTTTCTCCACTTTTGCAGAGGTCTGCCGCAACGGACACCCGCCCTCCACTTTGTCCTATCCGTCGCATCCTCACGCATTAACCCTTTAGCATTCATATCCTTCCCTGCCAAGTCTTTGCGTTATATCGTTTCACGTCTCCCTCTACGTCTCAATGCAGGATCATTGTGATATCATCCCGAGAATCAAAAAATTATCATACTACTCAGTTAGGGTCACTTTCAACCATGCATATTTTGCATGCAATTTTGCATGCAACCGTGTTAAGGCGGACGAACGACCGTGTCAGGACAACGATTTCCTTAACTGGGTTTCGTGCATGGCTTGCATGAAACGCAGTACAGGACATTTTAAAATGTAATTTTCTTAACACGGTTGCGCGTAAAACTGCATGCAAGATATGCATCGTGGAAAGGAGGCCTCAAGCAAAATGGCTACATACATCAAACGCAGAGACCGCAGAAAATTGCGGCAGGATATTGAAAAAAGGTCGCAAGGTTTTGAAAAAATTGCGGCAGGATATTGAAAAAATGCGGCAAGGTTTTGAAAAAATTGCGACATTGCGTGCATATTGTGCGGCGCGACGGAAAATTCGAAAATTTTGCAAAAATTGGTAATGGCGACAAAATCTCACCAAATATGTACGCATTTCGCTCAATTTTTATTATTTACGCATTTGCATTTCAGAGCAACTATATTAATAAATATGGATCGTTTAGCGCAAATTTGGAAAAACTGCAAGGAACGAAACGGAGTAAAAAACTCTAAATTGTCGCAAAAAAATGTTAAAATTTTGTCCAACTTGTTTCAATCGTTAGAAAATAGCGGAAATTGCTAAATATTGCGAAAATTGTGAAACATTGCCGATTGCATATTGCGATTGCAATTTTTTGAGATCTCTAATCATACATCATATATAAGCAAATATAAACAGTAAAACGAACCAAAAGCCAAATCAAATATATTCAAATTCGCATAATAGATGGAATTAATACCATATATTTTTTTGGTTGTCAAATTAGTATTCCCTAACAAATAGATGAACTGCCTAAATTTCTCAAGTCTAAACACAATAAATTTGTAAGTAATTAAGATTTTGAGAGGGACATTACAGAATTACAATAAGGCCAATATTTACCTATTACAATAGTATAAAATAAAAAATTTTAAATTTAAATTTAGAACCTTTTAAATTTAAAAGGTTCATATCTTTTAAACTATGAAACAGAATTACACCAAATTTGGCAAGGACATTAGCAATTAATGGCTATTTATGTTTCCAAAATTTGGTCATCGTAATAAAAAACTGTGTTATGTATCCATGAAAACGTCAATTTGTCGCATTTTAGCGCAAACTATCAGATGAGTCTATTTCAAAAGCTCAAAACTTTGGAACTAGTCAACAGAATTGAATCAAACTGTTAAAAAATGTTGACACAATAGATGGCTATTTACCTTTGCAAAATTTGGTCATCGTTGGATTAAAATTGTAGCAGTTATGCATGAAAAACATTCGTGTATCCGTTTTTTTGGCCCACCCTGTATAATTACAACAGGATAAGCTATGATCGAATGCAGCGTGCATGAGAGACGAATAGCAATTCATTATTGTGACTTGCGAGCCAAAAATTGGTGGCACCAAAACTTATGGCTGTAACCTTGTCAAATGTTATTTGTTATTCACAAATTTCTTTAAACTATTGGAAAGACGACTAAATTTCCCATGGTTTTATTTTATTTCAAGATATTACACTCATGTACCCATAACTCTCTGAGAAAGTTGAAAGTTAAACTGAACAAAAATTTGAAGAAAATACAATGCAGAACTGGTTTGCTAGACTTAGTTTAGCGTGCCAAAAAATGATGAAAAGTAATCGATAGGATAACTACACTAACATAAACTTCATCCTGTTTTGTTTTAATTTTTTCATAGTTAAGGGACCACGTGTAGCATTAGGACTATATACAGTCCGGTTCTGTGCAAGGAAACCCTCACAGAACCGGTCCCCCTCCGTTAGTCGCCTTTTACGACTCGCCCGGGGAGCGCTGGGCTGCAAGCCAATTCTTTGTTCTCCTGGCCTGCAGAGGGTACTCATCCTGTTCACGAATAGGACCTTCACCAGAACTATTTTCGCCAAAGAGCCAACAGAATGGTAGCAAGTCTAGGCTTCTATGATACTGAACAATGTGTTTAATGATTAAGGTCCGGTTTCTCCAACATGGATTTAGTGGTGGTTCAGCATTTAACCTACCTTTTTGCATAGGCTAAATCCTGAACCACCATTAAATCCATGTTGGAGAAACCAGCCCTAAGGTTTAGTCAGTATTTCATCATTATTTCCATCGGTGTGTCCAAAACTAGCCTGACCGACCCCATCTTTTTTGATTCAGGGGCCAACAGAGCATGATACAGAGAACCTTTCTCAGATGTCACAGGCAAGCAGGGTTCGGCCCGCATAGAGCCAAATTCGCCTAATGGCGAAAGAAAATCAGAAGTGGCAATTTTTTTTAAAGATTGGCAAGACTGGCAAATTTTTTGCAATTGAATTTTTCTGCAATACTAAATTGGCTTGTGCTTCACTGATGAATGCCATTTTCTGGTTTTATATGTTTGGTGAAGTCGACAGGTTGAGTTGCTATGCTAGGTTGATTAATTTGAGCAGTAGTTTGTCTGCGAATATATCTGTTTGTAAAAATTGTTCCAAAAGCATTTGGCGATACAAAATTGTAAGTGGCAAAAAAAGACACATTCTGGCGCCTAAATGGCGAATTATTTTTAAAACCCAGGCCGATCCCTGCAGGCAAGCGACACAATATTTAAAAGTAGCAATGTGCAATGTCTCTCTATAATGATTTACACGTGCAGGATCTACAAAGAATCAATTTCCAATTATCCATAGAAATAATAAATTACTGACAGTAATAATGGGTTTAGCCCTCTTTCCACTATTATAAGGGCTGGTTTTTCCAACACGGATTAAATGGTGGTTCAGGATTTAGCCCACCATAGGATTTAGCATAGGCTAAATCCTGAACCACCATTAAATCCGTGTCGGAGAAACCAGCTATAAGACTTCACCGAGGACACAGTTGTTTAAGGTTATCAGTGACAGAATAGAACACATCAACCATTACGCACGCCGCGATGTGCTATAATACAACAGACCATACACATGTACAACAAGAGCCGTGACTGTACATTTTAGACAACAAAATGACAGAAAATTGTGTAGGAGCATATTACCGAGACACGCAGTCCTCGCATTATATAGGAGGAAATGGAGAACATAGCGGTGATGCTAAACAATAACCGAACTATTTCGATCCACCGTACTACTGCCATTTTGTGTTGGAAATGCCAACTAGAAAATAACGGTAGTTATACGCAGAGTTAAGTTTAGCCCTGATAAAACATGTGTAGCGTTACGCCTCCTTCTTCTACAATAGGCGTAGCGCAACTGCTCAGCCTTTAAAAGTCGCGTAGGCCTACGCCACCATAGTCGATTTTCAAGCAAAATGCATGAATGCATATTGCAAAAATACATGTGATGACTGTTCGTTTCAAATTAGGCGTTCAATTTATCAAAAACCTTAATTCAGGCTCGCTATGCCTCGTAAACTTAACTCTGGTTATACGGTGGTTATATAGGTGCTGACTCCACTGGAGAATTTAAGCCGTTATTCTCCAAGGCGCTGGTTCTGCATATTGGGCATGACTGATTCGTCTACAACAATAAAGCGTACAGTCCGTGAACACAAAGTGTTACAAGACAAAAGAATAATTTTTGTCAAAGTGCTACAAGACAAACTTTAAATTTTTGTCAAAGTGTTACAAGACAAAAAAATTCTATTTTTGTCAAATTGTTACAAGGCAATTTTTAAATTTTTGTCAAAGTGTTACAAGACACTTTTTTTATTTCTGTCAGAGTGTTACAAGACAAATCCTGACAAAAATAATCACTACATCGCTCAACATTCAGCATTTTAGCTACACATTTCATTCAAGTAAGTACACTCAACTGAATGATCCATTCTCTGATATAAAATAATAAATTTAATTGTTGACAGACTAAGATAATGCAATGTAGTGTTCAAAACAAAATCTCAGTGATTGATTGAAATCAGCAACGTAAGCAAGGATACAAGCACGAATATAATATCAAGGCTAGTCAGAATATAAGGGCGATTCTTTCTATCATTTACTCGTACGAAGAAAATTTTCAAATGAGCAACTGGCTAGCCTAGTTCAAAGGTTTTTAAAATTTAGATCATATAAACAAAATTAAAATTAAAGAGCATTTTTCTTATTTTTCAAAAAAGCACTATTCAAATGAAGCTGAGATTAGTTTAGGATCTTTATGTCAGTTCAAGGTTAATCTAAGATTATCATTATTTTCAGGGTTAGCTTAGGTTTAAGTTAACGTTGAAGTAGCTTTCATCCTGCGCTACTTTCCCGCATCAGTGCGCATTTGATAGTAAAGCGATACATGCAAATCAGCAGCCGCACCTTAAGCCACTTGTCGACACACTTGGCGTGGAACTCGTGTGTGCAGCGCAGCACACGCATCAGCTGTTTGCTCTCAAAGTCGCACAAGCAGACGACGCACGACGTCTGGGCCACGGTCGCCATGGCAGCGCCGGGGGGGCGCGGATCCGCGTCATAGCGGTACGCGACGAGTCGATCGATCTCGGCCCTCGTCAATCCGCGCGGACTGTTGCCTCCGAGTCTCTCCGCCAGGGTCAGCAGGGCCTGAGGGGAAAGTAATCAAGGTTATGCCCTATAACAAATGCGAGCAGCATTACACCTGTTCCTTCTTATACAAGCGTAGTGCAGCTGCTCAGCCTTTAAAGACCGCGTAGGCTTCCGCTACCACAGTCCATTTTTTGACTAACGCTACGCCTGCAGCCCATGTCAAATTAGGCGTACAATTTGCATCAAACAATCATTTTTGGCAAACTACGCCTGCAAAACTTAACGCTGAAAATAGAAATCGAGACATAGACACGTCGTTCAAGCTCCAACCAAACTGTGAAGAGTTTAATCTACAGTCAGCCAACTTGTAATTCAGCATATGCTTCTCACAAATCTTGCGTCTAGAATATTTTCGCGTATGAGCTAATTATTGCTCGATCAATAGCTGCATTGTCTAAGGACAGTGCAATAAAAAATTTAATATAACATTAAAATTCAACGATCCAGTGTCAGAAAAAGTCAAATCTAATGCATTCCCCAAATCACAATTGATACTCTTCAGCAACAACCTCTAATAGAACTCTTAAAATATCAATTCCCATATTTTATAAAATAAAATAAACATAATTTCATGTTTCTAAAATCCCAAATTCACCAGATATCCACTAGTGCTGTCCAGATTTAGAAATACCGATCTGCTCGTACAAGGTGGACCTTCAAGTTTAGACATGCCTCGTAGTTTTCCACGTCGGTTCCACCGCCGCCGCCCATGCGCAGAGTCTGGGAGAAGCCTGGAGAGCCTGCCCCTCCGAGCAGCGAGCTGTACACAACATCGGCCAATGGTTGTCTATATAATCAGTATACCACAGCACGGCGCTGTGGTGTAGATGTTAAGGCGTCGGACTTCGAGTCCAAAGGACCAGGGTTCAAGCCCCCGTGCCGGCACTACGAAACCATGCGTCACAGGCCCTCAGGCAAGGCTGTTAAACACACAAATGTCGCTAGCTGCTAACCTCGTGCCAGATAATTATTGATTTAGTTGGCGTCAGGAAGGGCATCCGGCCGCAAAAACCAAGCTCCAGCAGTCACGATCAGGACGAGCAAAAACGTATAAACCTGTGTGAAAACGTGGACATTAACAAATTACACGATATAAAGGAGGTTAGGTTAATTATAGATTTTCATTGGTCGGCATTATTATGGCTGCGTGCTCCAACAAAAATATAACTTTGTTTGAATTATATTAACTTTCGGCAACTCAAAACTGTACACTAAATAAAAAAAAAGATTCATGCAGGCAATTTATCCACTGCAACGATTCTGATAGTTAACTATAAAGGAATATCTTATTATTATAGAAAGAACTTCCTTGCAAAAACGCTTGGCTACTTGGCTACAAGAAATTCACTTTTCGAAAGACTAAGGTGTGAACAAAAATTTGTAACATGCAAAATGCAAGCTATGCTAATCCTGTGAAGGAAAACAAATGTGTAACTTCACAGAGTATGAAATCAATAGCAAAAGTATTGTAAATCTAACCTGTTGAAATCTAAATTTTTTAATCAATCATCAATTACCATCAGATCTAAAAATGAAATCTAAATTTAACAGCAAACACTAACACTCTTATTTCAACAGTGTGCCACAGATGCAGAGGCAGACTTACATGAAATGTTGAAAGAACCCAGAGTAAGTTCGGTTAAGCGTTTGAGCTGAACTGTGCACCAACTGCTGTGGCTGCTGCTGCTGCTGCGGCTGCTGCTGCAGCAGTTGTGGTTGCTGCGGCTCTTGCTGCTGCTGTGGTAGCAGCTGCTGGTGCACATGCTGACTTATGCTCTGTTACACATTACAGCAAATATATATGTAAACGTTAAATAAGTCTAGAGGTTAAACTTAGGCTAAATAACTGAACGGCTCGATGATATTAACTCTCATCACGGCATAAGTACATATAATTATAATCAAATAGTGTTTATGATTGATGTAATTAAGCTCGTAAGTTACAGAGAACACAGATAAAATAAAATAATCATTGAATTCAGACGCCCATGGCACTTCAAAGGTTTTTAATATTTTCAAATCAACAAAAATTTCACCACGTTTAATTATATTCAAGCAGAAACGACACAATTTCTAATCTACAATTTGCATTAAGGCCACCTTACAGTGAAGAAATTTTGCGGTGAAGGAGTCCTCATCACTTCCGGGGTGAAAACGCGAGACAAGTTTGATTGTAGGGGTGTGGTGGGTTCACTTGGCGCAGATTGCTGACCGGCACGTGAGCGCTGTGAACGAGCCGAGAACATTCCTTCAATCACTCCACGACTCATATCGGATCTCTGTGATGAATAGGGCTTATTTTAGGAGGCGTAGTACGCCAAAAACAAGTTCTTTTAAAATCATTTCGCCTATTTAGAAACGGGTAGGTGTAGCGTTACGCGTAAAAATAAATGAATGACCTAGGCCTACGCGCTTTTTAAGATGTGGTGGCGTAACGGCTGCCTGTGTAAGATAGTCGTGTAATTTGATATAGTAAGGCCAAAGTTTGCATTAGAGGTCTTGTGGGTTTAGCCCAGGCTACTCCTTATTTCAATGGTGCAGGCGTAAGATGACGCGCCATCCTGAAGAAAGTAGGCGTAACGCTATGCCGATTTCATCAGAGCTTTAGCCCTGATGAAACTGGTTAACTCTGGTAATGAACGACCAGGATTGAGTTTTCTTTGTCGTTTTTTGCATTAATGTCCATGCTTCACACGGGTTGAAAGTTTGCGCCCTGATGAGTACTGCAGGAGCTGGTTTTTACGGCCGGATGCCCTTCGTGATGTCAACCATCTAAATAATTATCCATGGATTAGCAGTCAGTGACACTTGTGTGTTTAACAGCCTTGCTCAAGGGCCTGTAACGCGTGGCTCCATAGTTGTCCGCGCCGGGTCTTGAACTCAGGTCTCTGAGACTCGCATCCGACGCCTTAACCAATGCACCCCACTGTCAAGGATTAAGTAAAGCACGCCAAAAACAAAGATTTTAGACAATTTGTACGTCTCATTTCAAACGGACTGGCGTAATCTCACGCCTACGGCGTTAAAAATTTGACTACGATGGCGTAGGATGCAAAGTTTTTAAAACCAGTCTGCCGAATGCTCTCATTTTGAAATACTACATATCGAACATCGTTTCTGTGACAGACTCAGGCTGCAGTGCTAAATTAAAGCCACATCCCATATCCAGTTCAATCAGGCCCAAAGTCTGAAAAACAAAACCGGTACTCCGCAGTGGCTTGTCGGCCATGACAACGCCTGTTCTACAAGCAGCAGGTACGTGCCTACTATGTCAAAGATAAACCTAACGATAGCTTCCTCCATAATTCACAGATTATATTTCCGAGACAACGGCCCTAACTCACCGCGCCTGCGGACGATCTCAGGGTAAAACTGCGCCGTGTGTCAGTCATCTGCGCCAGGGGCGCTCTGACAATCTGCTGCTGCGCCGGCAGTGCTGCTCCGGTCTGACTCCCAGCCTGTCGTGCACTGGGGGAATCACGCGCACCACGCACCACTGACGATCCACGATGCACGATCCCCTGCGCATGACGATCGTCGTTGCGCATTTCCGCATCAACGGTACGTAACACCGGCAGATCCTGCCCAAGCATTCCTCTCTGCCCAGCTGCTGACTGTTGATCATTCCTCTGTAGAGTAGCGTGGCGACTTTGTCTCAGTTCCACTGCTCCCTGGCGGGTCAACCTTGAGCTTTCCTGCCGAACTGCACTGGAAGCATCATAGACAACTTGCCGAGCAAGGCGAGATTGCCGGCCTAGTCCCGGTGTGGCAACATCCTCTCCACGTTGCTCAGTTGTGGCAAAGTACTGGTATTGACTTAGCAGCTGAGTGTAGCGATCGCTTTCTGTATGCGCTGCGCCCTCCAGAGCACTCCTCAAGTTTTGAAGCGGAGTGTTTCGCGAATCTGCCGTGGTACTGTTGCGACTATCTGCCGTGGTATCGCTGCGACTTTGCCTCTCACCAGCACCTCCCCGACGCGTCACCCTTGAGCGTTCCTGCCGAGCCGCCGTAACGTCGGCAGCATTCTCGGCAACTTGCCTGGCAGGTCGCGGTTGCCCGTTTCGTTCCGGCGCACTAATGCTCTCACCATGTCGCTCGCTCGAATTGTAATATCGCCTCAGCAGCTGAGCATACTGATCTCTTTCCGAATCTCGAATCAAACGCTGCTGCGAAGAGTAGCGTTGCATCAGCGACTCAGGCGATGACTCAACAACAGGCCGCGCCAACGGCTGAAAGAATCTGAAAATCCCCGGTTCTCGACGTGCAGTCTGCATTTGAGCCGACGCGCGGTTGCCCAGCGATTCAACAATCTCCACCCTTTGCTCCTGGCTCGTACCAGAACTCTGCCCTGCATCGGATCGGCTGCTGGCCGTGCGGGGAACATCAAAGAAGTCGCGAGCAGGATTTTTGAGCTCCGTTGAGGAAATGGACATGTGGGGAGAGGCTGGGAAGGTGGGAGGGTGTTGAGAAGGGTCATTGCTAAGACTGCCTGCAGAAGCTCCAGCAATCTGATTGATAGTGGTACAGCAAAGTTAGCAAATATTAACTTTCACTTTTTACACACAACTGAACCCATTATGATACCATTTTTAAATTATATGTCAATATGTAAGGAACATGCATGCGAAGCACGGTGATAATTTCCTTAGTAATGTTTAATTAACTTAATCATCATCATCATTCATTTATGATTTACATCCACTTTTCTGTGTTGAACGGAAAAGTGGACGTAAAACGTAAATGAATGATGATGATTAAGTTAAACATTACTAAAGAAAATATCACTGTGCTCCGCATACATGTTCCTTACATATTGGCATATAATCTTAAAATGATATGACAAATGTTATACTGTATTATATTTGTTTTGCATTAATAAATGTAATATTAAATGCATTATACTTAAAGGTTAAAAGCCATAAATCGTATTTATTTATACAGTCTAGGAAATTGATAACATAAACGATATCTATACCTATATATATTATGGTACAAAAAAATACAATTAATGTATCTTGTGTAACCAAACAACTGGTCCCATTTATAAGATTTCATTACTTCAACAAATATATCAATTCACACACACAATAACATAAATCTTTTAAAAGCCTTCTGAACAAAACTTAACAGACAATTTAAAAAAAAAAATTCGCACACATAATAGAATATATATTTTCAGAGATTTTTGAACAAAATTTAAGTCGCACTGGAAGTTAAAAAAAATTTGACCTGGGATTGGTTGAAGGCAGGGATTTCTTCAGTGGGCTGGAGTACCACTGTCGAACGACTGGAAGCATTTCGGAGGGGTCTCAAGCTAAATTTTAAATAGAACAATCAATGAACGGCATACAGCAAGAAAAGTAGAAATTCAATAACAAATCACAATTCACGGCTGAAGGAATAGATGAATGAATCGATGAATCGACAGCACTATCGATTAAACAAAGTGACTGTATAGGCTATTCACAGCCATATCGTAGAACATAGCATAAACATAACAACTATCCAGAGCATGCCTTGGTCAGGAAAATCTGAGCATATACTTCATTGAAGCTGAAAAGCCTATAATATAAAGACACTTAGTACAGCAAATAAAAGCACTTCTAATAAAAAACACCACTAGCCTATACTTTAATGTCAGGCTAGTGTTTAAGTAGACCAAATAAATGCAGTAATACATCTGAAAGCTCACATGGATAAAGACCTTTAAAGCACGTCCATAGCATACAAAACAATTTATCAATTGCGATCATTCAGAAACCTTCTGGCCCTGGAAGAAGTTACAGGATCCACTGGCACATCGGCATCAGTCCTGCGCCTCTTTCCCCTTCCACTCGGCGGCCCACTACGCCCACCACTCACTTCCCCAGTCACTGCGCTTTGTTCCCCTGAGCTAACGGCAGCCTCAGAAGTACTCGATGAAAGCGTCACGTCAATGATGTCATCTTCGTTGTCTGGCAGAAGCCGCTTCTTCATCGACTGCCCTTCCATCTCAAAATCTATCACTGCACCTCAGACAATAATACAAAATTCATTATTGTTTTAATAACTGTACAAACCTTTTTAATAAATCATAAATTCCAATATGAATTACGATACCGGTAACAAATTTTTTATGGCTCAGATGTCTGTTGATATGTCTATGACTGTCGACTATTTAAATAAGAATATAAAGAATGGAGCGTTCATGGTGTTCAGCGGCCAAAACTGATCATACTTTCACATAAATAGTAGCCCCACTATTGTAAATTGAAGTTAAAGATTTCAAATCTTAAATCAGATTTTCAAAATTTCGCACCATTTTTGCACAAATTTCATGATTTAGTATTAGGAAGAAAAAATAAATAAAATTACACGTCATAAAGATGACCGTACCCAATGACAAAGTCCAACACCCTAATTTTTACTTAAAGATAGTACTGTAATTAAGTAAATTAATTATAGTTCCAATTTAATGTCTCTGGAACTCATTAGCCAAATGTCATTACATGCCTTCAAGACTAGCTATAGTTATGTGATCTTATGTCAAGGGATTGAATTAAGTGGCGCACCGGTTTTTCCCCTGCTGAACCGTTAACGTGAGGGCGAGAAGGAATTTGTGTTGGCGGTGGAACACCATGGGCGTCAGGGTGGGAGAAGAGACTAGCCAAAAGAAGTTTTCTCTTGAGGTTTTTTTTTACTTTTGTACTTTCTATTTTACTTTTTTTTACTCTTTGACTCCTTTTTCACTTTCTATTCTATCATTTAATCATCGAATTATCATCGTATGAGTGACAGAATCGATACCTGACGTATAATTAGGCGATCGAAGTGCTACTGAGTACTGAGTATGAGCCGGAGTTTAAAATTTAGCTAATAATTTCTATATTTAATATTTAGGTAAGAAATTTAATCAGTCAAAGCAATGTGACCAGGGAGATATTTTCCAAATAAGAAAATATGACGATAGTACTCAAAATTTTACCAATGTTTCAACGCGCTGACATCTTTCAGAGCGGAAGATAATCAAAGCTGTTTTAGAACCTATAAGATTCAAGGCTTTAAACTACTGTGCTGCTTTTACCATATCATAAAAATCATGGACATTTAAAAATTATATTATATTTTATTATCGTTTACTTGCGCACAACGTGTACAATGAATCATCAATCGGCGATTCCGCGCACGAAAAAATACACAAAAATATCAGGAATCATGATCAATAGTCAGCGGCAGAACGTCGACGCGTTTCAGCCATATTTTTTGCACACGTTCGGTGAAGTAGGCTTACATAGCATTATGTTTCAAAGCTCATAGCCAAATTTAGAAAATATTCAACAGAATTATATCAAATTGAGTAGATCAATTGACTGACGCACATGTTTTAAGCGGATGATCATTATGTACAGCATGACTGTGTAAGATTTGACGACAAAACGAAAGACCGCGGAACGCTTATTTATACACGAAAGCGCAAGCATTTAAACGCTGTAGGTTTTTATAGCATGCAATGTCATTATTATGTATCAGCTGCAGTACTGCAGTTGCCATGCGACGCCGCGGGACTGGGTCCCACCGAGCGTCTGAGGTTACAAACAGCGTCCCGCCAGGGGCCACTCCTAATGTGGACGTTGCGGGACTCCGTCGCGACGGTCAAAAGGCCGCGTGCTAAGCTATGCTTAAGGCAATAATACACGTTATAGCTTAATTCATTACCGGTATGCCATATTGGCTATGGGCCGGAGCCTCGGTTAAAAGGGCCGCTGCATATGAAATGAGGGCCGCCCTGACTCAAAAAAGCAAACTAGCGTCCCGCCGGGCCGCGGCGTCACAGCTACAGCACTGATCAGCTCTACATTATGTAGGCATTATGCATCTCTGTAGAATAGGCCTACATGTATACATGTACTTGCATCTTTGTTGGGGAAGGTCAAAAACGGTACAACGTAGCTACTGTATATAACCTATAGCCCTACAATCTGTATTGCCGGCGATAAAGAATAATTTGTTAGCTGCAAACTAGACGGGGCACAGTACCCGTGCATTAACGGCGTGCGCGCAGGCCGCCACGAGTAGATAAACACTAGTTTTGAAATTTACAGCAGGGGGTTACCCATTTTGGAAAAATCAGGCGAACATTTAAACATGAACACAGAACACATTTTCTGTACGTGATAAAGCGATTTTTTTTGTAAACATGTGCCAGTCAAAAGAGGCGTGTTCCCTGAAAAAACAATAAAAATTTTTTTAGTGGTGGCGGAGTTACTGTGACTTAAAGGTTTAAATTGGGTTTTCCTTCCCAATTAAAAATAATCTCTCACACATTTTGTATATGAATTTAAAAAAAGATATATAGGTTTTTTTGGCCCCAAGAAAGTTGCAAATAATAGTATGAAAATCTTCCAAATAGGACAGATAGTAAAAAAGTTAGCGCGATTCTTGCAAAGGTGCATGAAGTGTTCCACCCAGGCCCCCATAAAATAGGGATTTTTTGGCTATGAACGCTTTCGCCAAAGTGAATTCCCCCCCCCCTCATTCTCATTCCATTATTGTAGCACTCAAGGTTGTAACCCACGGTGACGTCAAATGTCACATTTTGAAAATCTATGGCGGGGGGGGGGGGCTCCCGGGTGCACCGTTCATTATTTTAAAAATTAAGGCGAGCCTGCATTTACCGGTTACAGGGCGCAAGTTCCCTGAAAAAATCAAAAAAATCTGTTGAGTGGTGGCAGAGTCATTGTGACTACCTGGTTGTGTCCTCCAACTTTCATGAAAAAAACGATCGCCCATCTTATGTATCAAAATTTTGTCAAAACGTTTCTAGGGTGCTTTTTAGAATCAAGTAAGTGCCACACAATGGTAGAAAAAGCTAGCAAATCGTACTTATGATGTAGAAGTTTTTGCGATTCTTGGAAAAGTGCATGAAATGGCCTCCCAGGCCCCCATAATACGTTAAAATAAATTTTTTGGCCGGGATCGCTTTGCCAATGGGCATGGATGTTTTCCAACAGATTTGGTTCTTGTAGCGCTCAAGTTTGTTATCCACAATGACGTAAAAATTGAAAATTTTCGAAATCAGGGGGGCTCCACGGGTGTACCGTTATTTTTGGCTAAATTCAAGCGAAACCATATGATCCGGGTTTAGTGCGCATGTTCCCTAAAAAATGGTCAAAATTCGTTTATTGTGGTGGCTAAGTTTTTGTGGCGCAATGGCTTGGGCCCCCCTACTTTCATAAAAATCGATTGCCCATCTTATGTATCAATATTTTGTTAAAATATATATAGGGCTATGTTCAGCCCTTTTTTGCTGGAAACGCTTTCGTGAACGCAAAAATGTTTCGCCCCTAATTCTAGACTTATAGGTCAGGAGGCGAGTCTCCGGGAATGCGCCAAAGATCCGTAAGAAAACAAAATAAAAATAAAGGCACCGGGCCGAAACGGTATAAAGCCCGTTGCTTATTACATGTACAGTATATCACAGGGCATATACATCCTAGAGGCCTGTACATGTAGGTCCTATGCTATAATAGTTATGGCCTATATTAGGTAATAATTGGCGCGGGTCGTGAGCAAACAACGCGATACGCTTTGTCGATTTCGGTCAACAAAAATAATTTTAATGTTCCGCCGCGCGTGAAAGGAACCACTGTGCGGCTAAATATAACTGCGCGCCTCTGAATGGGATGACGATGCGTTCGATTCAGGCAAGGGCTCGACCGACTAATTCAGAGAAAATGTACCGTTAGCCCGTTACGCACAGTCACCGTATCACCGTAGTTGCGATGTGTCGGTGCTAACCTAGCAGCCCAAAGTAAATTTCGAACAGGCGGCGTTACTAAACATTCCACTTTAGGCCTACACGTAAGCTATGCATAGGGGCCTATAGGCCTATACTTAGGAAACGAATGGGTCCCCTGTAGGTCTATAGGCTATACAATTTAGCTTTAACTGCCGGTTGCTAGACCTCGATTTGAAGTGCGATTTTATTTTGTAGTCCGAATTGACCAATCAGATTATTCGAT